>MJUU01003531.1:20623-98457 GCA_002080025.1 Modiolus philippinarum | reverse complement strand
ATACATTCAGAGACATTTAAACACCACTTCAAATTTCATTATCTTATATATCTATTTAATTGTTATTGTGCAAATTGAAAATAGATTGATGTGTGTATTGCATTAACACATCAATATCACGCAACTATTTAATTTTGTAGGTTGAGAATGAAGTTATTTTTTCTCCTACCTACTGTTGATTTATTTTGCCAAAAAATGAAAAGAAAGTTTTTATCTTTTATTAGAAATGTGAGAGAAAAAAAAATAGAAAAATTATCACATTTAAAATGTTTTATAACACTTTTTTTTCCCTAAACGGAGTGACAGGTCGCTGACCCGAAAACCGATTGTATTGAAACTTGCAATATCTAAAATTTACGAAATTTTGTTTAAAACTAAGGAGTATCTCCCTCATGCATAGCTCTGTCCTTAACTGAAATTTGGCTTTTCTATTTAGATCCTTTTGATTATTTGTTCTCTATTAGATTTAACATGTTTTTTTGGTTAATGGACTTCCAAATGTTTTGGTTTTAATCTGCACTGATGAGACATAATTTGTCGAAATGCGCATATGCAGAAAATAAATTGACGGTAATTTCGGTATTTTGTTATCTTAATTACATTTAACATGCAGACCTTATATTTGTTTACCAATATGCAATGAACTGTCTTCAAGGTAAATTCTAGATGGTATTGTACATGTTGTAAAAAATACATTTAACCACCAGTTTGTAAAGAATAGAAATTTCTTTTTTTTTTCTTTTATTTTGTTCTAAAAATTATTTTTTAAGAGGCCAAAAAAGAGGTGATCTTGGGTCAAATTCCATATGATCACCAACACTTAAAATATAGCAACAAGTTGCTCTCAAAAGCCTGTATCGCCCACCTGGACCATGGCTGACATATGAATTTGAAATATGGTCCGATGTATTTGTTTCAAATAGGGTCTATTCTTCAACAGTGTTCCCGGCTGATAGCAACCTTAGATTGGATGCAGATCTGCCAGTTACAAATTTCCAAGAGGACAAACCAAGGATTGTTGTGCTCAAGTTTGGTTCGAATTTCATCGATGGTTTTCGAGAATAATTCTTTAATTGGACCAACGTTGAACTATGTTCCAGCTGGCCTCTATCGTGGATGAGAAATGGACCTGACTGATATCTTTCAAGGAAGGGACAAACTAAAGTCCTTTGTGACTATGTTTTATTAAAATTCGACAATAGGTTTTGAGAACATAATTAAATTTGTTTCATATGGTCCAATGATGAACTATATTTAGCAAAGGTCGTCATCTTGGATGATGTATGGATAACTTTTTTAATGGACTAGCAAAGGACCATTAGGACAGTTTGTTTCTACAAGTTTTCGAGAAGATCTTTGAATGTTATTCCATAGGGCCTATGTTAAACAATGTTCCCCGCTAGTCACCATCTTGGGTGAGATAAAGAACAACTGGATATTATTTTTGGAAGTGACCATCCTAGAAACATTGTGACTAAGTTTGGTTATAATGGGTCAAGAAGTTTCCGAGAAGAACATATTTGAATGTTTCTCACAAGATCCAATGTTATGTTATATTATGTTCCTCACTAATGACCAACTTGGATAAGGTACTGATCTGCACAATGATAAGGTACTGATCTGCACAATGATAAGGTACTGATCTGCACAATATCTCATCTAAGGACCATTTTGACTTAGTTTGGTTTTAATTTGACAAGTGGTTTTTGAGAAAAATCCATGAATATGTTTCCAATGCCTTCTGGTGGCCATCCTGGATAAGGTATAGAATTGCCGTATACCTTTTTGGAAAGGATCATGTAGTAACCTTTCTTACTAGTTTTTTTATACAATGGCACTAGTAGTTTCTGCAAGGAAGATCTTTGAATTTGTTTCCCATAGTGACCAATGTTGACCTATGTTCCCCACTAGCAGCCGTCTTGGACGAGATAGAGAACAATTGATTTATTTTTTAAGGGATCATCCAAGACACACTGTGACTAAGTTTGGTTATAATTAGTCCGGTAGTTTCCGAGAAGAAGATATTTGAATGTGTTTCCCATAGGGTCCAATATCAAACTATGTTGACCTCTGGCGGTCATCTTGAATAAGGTAGAGACCTGTCGAATACCTTTCTTGGGAGGGACCATCTATGGACTATTCTGACTAAATTTGGTTGTAATTGGACTACTAGTTTTTAAGAAGATCTTTGATATGTTTCCCATAGGGTTGAATGTTAAACTATGTTCCCGACTGGTGGGCATCTTGGATGAGATACAGAATCACAGGATGTGGGACAAACATAAAATTACAAACTTCTGAATTGGAACAACCAAATACTTTTGAGACTAAGATTGGTTCCAATTGGCTTGGTAGTTTCAGAGGAGAAGATATCTTTGAATGCATAGGGTCCCTATGTTAAGCTATGTTCCCTGCTGGCGGCCAACTAAGATGAGGTATGAACATAGAAATCACAAACGTTGAAGCTGACCACCCAAGGACTCTTGTGACTACGAGAGACGGACTTCAATATATCGGAGGTTTTCACTTATCATTTAAGGAGGTTGAGTCGAAAGTGACGTAACCGGAAGTTACGTGACCGGATATTTGCGATTCTTTATTGCGCATACGAACCGGACGTAGCCCTAAATGAAGTCCTTTTTGGCAACATTAACCTGAAATGATGTGTTGGAACAACACGTGACCTCGCAGGGTTTTTGAAGGAAGGTATTGAAGCACACATGCGCAACCGGAAGTGGTTGTGACCCCATATATACACCGGAAATGGCCCATACTGAAGCCCTATTCGGTTGTTAACCGGAAATGAGGCGTTGGAACAACACGTGACCTCGCACGGGCGTTAACGGAAGGTATAAGGGTGCACATGCGTTTAACCAGAATCCCCATTTGAAGACAAGAAGTGGTCCAATTGGAAGCCCTTATCAGCCACGTAAATCTGAAATGACGTGTAAGAAAAGTACAAGACCCCGCAATAGTGATCAGCAGTTGTGCTTGTGTTGTATTTCTGAGGGTGTTTTTTATCAGGTCCGCGTTCGCTAAGGAAGAAAAGTTTTTGTTTGTTGATCTGTGGGTGTCTTCTATCACGTCTGCGTTTTCAGTTTGAAAGGGGAGATAAATCGTGCTCTTTTTACCCCTCGTTTTTCATCTTTGGGTCCGCGTTCATAGTTTGGACGGAGAGATAAGTTTTGCTAGTATTTTCTAAGGTTTTTTTAGTTAATTGATTGCATTCGAACCTTAGGCGAGTATGCTTACACCACTCACGAGTCGCTTACGAGTACGTTTTTGTCTGTACTCGCGTGCCGTAACCATAATCATAGTTATAGTGGTCAGTGTTCTGTTTGTAACATAACAGAAATGCATGGTACTGCTTAAAACAAATGATTTATTTCTCTTATGTTAGAGACATTACATTGATAAGTACTACTATGATTAGGGTTAGGGTTAAAGTATGTTTAGGATTAGGGTTAGACTATGGATTGGGTAAGGCTGAAAATGGCTTCAATAAGGGCCAGTTCTGGTCTACAAATGGGGACACCACAACTTCGTGTTGCGCATGCGCGCTCCAATACTTTCGAATAACAATTCTACCGGGTTGCGTGTTGTTCTAACACGTCATTTCTGATAACACGGCGGAATAGGGCTTCAATTAGGGCAACTTTCGATTAGGCATGCGCAATAAAGCATGGCAATATTCGTTCACGTGACTTCCGCTTCTTGTCGTATGACTTCCAGTGACGTCACTTCTTTTGGTGACGCTACCGGTTTACGTCACTTCCGGCTCTATCTCCTCATGATCAAATGATAAGTGAATCCCTCCTGTAAACTACTGTGGACGGACAAAAGAAGGACGACAGACACCTAGTGATGGCAAAAGTGAGCGTAAGCTCACCCTAGATTTGAGCTTGAAACCGTTCATAACTGTGAGTACAAGATTGGAACGTGTTGAATATATTTATTAATCGTACAGGATCTAAGTTCAATCAAGGAATATCTATTCCCATATAAAACAAAAAAGGCAGTGACATTCTGATCAGTTCCACATTTACTACTTGGCCGATACCATTGCTGGTGGACTGTTAGTCCCCGAGGGTATTAACCAACCCAGTTGTCAGTACTGTGTCAGTACTTAGGTGCTGAGTTGAAAACCGATAGTATGGAAACTTGCAATATCTAAATTTTACAAAATTTTATTTAAAACTAAGGAGTATCTCCCTCGTGCATAGTTCTCTCCTTCGCTAAATTTTTGGCCTTTCTATTTAGATCCTTTTGGTTATTTGTCCTCTATATCAGCTTTAACAAGTTTTTTCGGTTGTTGGACTTCCAGGTGTTTTGGTTTGATCTGCGCTGATGAGACATGCATGGGCTGTCGAGATGTGCATATGCAGAAAATTTTCTTATAAGCATACTGTAATGTATGATTTTCGTGATAAATGACCCATCTGTATATTTTGGAATCATCTGTACAATATAGCGAAGCACTGTAGTATAGTCAGATGGAGATAGATTTTAACAGTTTTACAAAATATTGGTGAAAATTTTGTATTTTTGAATTAATTGTATAGCCGTTATTTTTGCAACCCATAGTTTCTTTAATCAGATACAAAATGATATGACCATACAACATTCATAGAAATATTCGTCCTACCTTAGGAGATTCAGGGCTTTGAAATTACCTTACTCAAAATACCAAATTTTACAGTGTTTATTGCTCTCACTTGACATATTGCCAAATATATATAAAATGACATTTTCTGACAAAAAAAAAACTGTAAATATATACATAAAATTTCATTATCTGTGATTTTCATATGACTTGAATAAACCAAACACAAGAAAAACCAGACAGAAAGCTGACCTTTGTACAGTCAAAATTACAGGGAATTCCCTATATTTCTTGTTCTAAAACTAAAATCCTCTATTTCTAAAAATAGAACACTTTCAAGGTCATCATAATTTAGATTTGGAACAACTATCTTATGGTCTAACAACTGCAACATGAAAATTGCCAGTTTGAAAACCTTGCTTCCGGTCCAAAATTTTGATTTGCATGGTTTTCTCTGAGACATGCACTTAAAAGACCGTTATAAAATCGAAAATATTATATATAACGGTAACACTGGAAATCAACAAGCTTGAAAATACATAGAAATTGGGCAATAGAGGACCAAATATCTTCGGAATATTTTTTACATATGCACAGATGATGCTGTAGGGCAATAGATTATTTCACGGCTCATATATATTGTTTCAAATACACAAAAACACATTTTTACATCGGGAAAAAACAAACAAGGAAAACTTAAGAAAATAAATATGATGTACTTATCAAACCAGATCTTGTTCACTTATTTGGCAAATTGCCAGGTCAGAAAAAAGTTGATGCAATGTATAGAATCATAGCAAAACCACGTTTACTGAGAATTTTGATGTGTATAAAGCTATAATTTGCATATATGAATCAATGAAACTTTGATAAATAAGCTAGATTACAAAACAGAATATCATAAATACACTGAATTTTCACTTAAGAAATACGATTGTTTCAATTTTTTTATATGACTTGCACGCGGAACCAGCTTGGAATTTTGCCTGCTTAGTTCTTATTTAATAAGTAATATCTGATTAAATTATTAGGTTGGTTCCGAATGCAAGACATTGTCAACATGCAGTTTGAATATACGCAATGTTGACTATTTTTCCATAGGCTTAATGTTAATTGCCATCGAGAGGGGAATTAGAAATGCTTATTATAGTGGTTGTAGTGGAGTGAAGCAATATTTTAAAAAATACACATATGCTTAAAAACTACAATTGTTCCGGTGTTGAAAGTTGTCAAATAGATTATGCTTTTACTAACTTTATTTTTTAGCAAATCAGTGGGCCGATTTAAGGCCTTAATGCAACCCATCCTTTGAAATGTTAACACAGTGGGTCTGTTTGACTCAGTATAGCTTGAAAGGGAATTGGTCATCAATATATTTCACACTTATTTTTGGAATGACATGATAAAGTTCTTCAACAATTGATATGACTTCACTTTGGGTTCTTGTTTTAAATCAGTAAATTTTCTGAAAATGTTACTATTGCCGCTGAAATGAGACATTGTAAAAATTTCATTTGGTAAAATTTAATCTTACTTTATAGCATAACGAAATTTACTGTTTTTTATGCAACTTCGGTATTTTTTGTATTTTGAACCATTTGACCGATGCCACTGCTGGTGGACCAAAGGTCCCCGAGGGTATTCAATAGCCAAATAGTCAGACTTGTCTGACATGAAAATTTTTCCTTGCGTGTTATAAAAATTAACTGTTTTATCAAAATTCTAACGACTTAAAAATACTGAGGCTTCATTCCGTGTATGGCACTCGGTAGATGTCTTTGGTACTGAACTTGGCTCCCTATTTCGATATTTGTGGTGATGAGTACTTTTTTTTGGACAACTTTTTGATTATGGCTTTCCATATTATTTGGTTTTAATGCTGCTGATGAGAGGTTACTCCTTGAAACACGTGTACAGCATAACGACATTTACTGTTTTTTATGCAACTTCGGTATTTTTTTGTGTTTTGAACCATTGGGCCGATGCCACTGCTGGTGGACCAAAAGATCCCGAGGGTATTCACTAGCCAAATCGTCAGACTTGTCTGACATGAAAAGTTTACCTTGCGTGTTAGTTTTTATCAAAATTCTAACCGCTTAAAAATACTGAGGCTTCATTCCGTGTATGGCACTCGGTAGATGTCCTTGGTACTGGATTTGGCTTCCTATTTCGATATTTTTGGTAATGAGTACTTCTTTTTGGACAACTTTTGGATTATGGCTTTCCATATTATTTGGTTTTAATGATGCTGATGAGAGGTTAATCCTTGAAACACGTGTACAGCATAACGAAATTTACTGTTTTTATGCAACTTCGGTATTTTTTGTATTTATAGTACTCAGTGTTTTGAATTTCACTGATTTATAGAGGAATAATGAGTCAACAGGTTAAAAAAGGCTTAGCAATGAGGAAATAATGCTGACTCAACAATTTTAGAATTGATGGGTATGCTCGTATAGTTTGGCTTACTACATATAGTGGAATAAGTGAATGGGCATTATTTTGGTTGAAATGTGTCTAATAGTCTTTTTCTTGCTTTTCGCAATGATTCGCTGTTATATCTGTACTAAGAATTTTGTCGCGACATATCATAAAGGGAGAAAATTGTTCGCAAATTATGGAAAAATAGTGAAGTTCAAATTTTGACAAAATTTTTCATTCATGAAGTAAAGTTTGGGTATATTATGGCTAAAAATGTTGATTACAATACACTTTCTAATTTCAATTAATAACTGGATTTAAATACTAAATTAAATCTTCAATTATGAAATGTGCAGCCCAAAATGAGTAAATTATGGACATAAATTGTGACCGCCATTAGATAAATACAAATCTTTCGCTGAGTAGTTGTAGTGAAAATGTAAACTGGTACCATCCATAAATAGAGGGAAGACTTAGTTGTCATTAAATGAAAACAGATAATTTATTGAACCAGGCTAAGAACTCCCTACATGAGCTTTAATAGATCCAAGGGGTCTGTTTTACTTATTGCATTGCTGACTATGCTACAGAAGTCCTCTTATAGTACATTTTGCAAGAAAAAACTGGTAGTAAACCTGATAGGAGGCAAATCTAATGTTTAATTTTATCATTTTGAGATTCTGTCATGCACATTGTTAAATCTTGGCCAATTTAAAACTTGCTGTAAACTATGGGGTGGTCATTTGTTTGAAAATACAGAAATTCAATATAACATGATACTGAAGACAGTAATCAAGAATTTTATATACCAGAGATGATATAAGTTATATTTCTTGAAAGAGCTGTTACTAATACTATGCTTGAATGCATTGATTTCACCAAGAAATTCTTCTCAGTCATTTTGAGGTCTATTTGAAATTGGGGTTTCCAACCAGCCAACTTTGCCTATGGGGGTTGGCATTTGAAATCTAATATGAGGTCAAGGTCAAATGGTGCATTCAATGAACTTTATTGAATTAAACACAGAAATTAGTAATCTTGTTCCAGGAAGTGTCTCCACTAGTTATGCACTCAATGAGCATTCCTATAGGTAGCATGGTACTAATTACTTTGCGGGAACCAGTTCAAAATTGTGTGTACCCTACATTCAGATTCACAGTGAAGACCAAATGTTAAATATGATTAGCTTATATTGTTAAACTTTATGCCATATAATAATCCCAGACTGGTGAGTAAATATGGTTTCTAAAATGACAAAAGAAATTTTAATTTAGTTAAGAATGAATTTTTTTTAGAAATTTTAAAAATATTTTCCTGATTTCCAAGGAATGGCGGTAGAATTTGAAATGTTAACACAGTGGGTCTGTTTGACTCAGTATAGCTTGAAAGGAAATTGGTCTTCAATATATTTCACACTTATTCTTGGAATGACATGATAAAGTTCTTCAACAATTGATATGACTTCACTTTGGGTTCTTGTTTTAATCAGTGTATTTTCTGAAAATGTTACTATTGTTGCCTATTGAAAAATAATTAGTACCGCGCTACCTATAAACCACATGACTACAAAACATTTCTGCAGGAAAGGAATCGTTATATATTTAGAGTGAGACCTATGCCATTTAAAAACAATGCTTACATGTCACTTTTAACAGCTGAGCTGTTTGTCAAAGTGTTGGTTGAATAAAATTGACTGTCTAAAATATTCAAAGCTGTTGACAAATAGATAACCTTTTGAAAGGATGTTCATCGGAATTCGGACAGTTTTCAAGTGAAATATCAATTTTATTTTACGACAACGATTTTGTAGTAATAAATACCATAGAAATTATAAAAAAGGGGAGATAACTCCATGATTTGTACAAAAATATTTGCTTCAAGAAATATCCCGCTATTCATAATTTTAAGCTGATAACAAATTTACGTTGAAAAAATGTTATTTATTTTTATTTATACATAATTGTATCATTTTGACTATCCTTTTTGTATACTTTAAACGAAAAACGTAAAGTGTGTAGGACACTTAGCAATTAACATGAAAAAATAATAAGAATAATAATAAGAAAAAATAAGAGGAAGAGAAGCTATAAAAATTAAAAGCATGAGGAAAATGTTTTTTTTACTTCTTTGTGGAAATCATTTTAGCAGACTTTTGTAAATTTCAGAATTGCCTAAGATAATTAATATGACCACTTACTACTAGGAGAAACTTGTTGTGTTGGAGGTTATATTCTACTCGTCATCATACGAATGGTTCAACGGAAGCAAGAATCTCAGTAATAACAAAGGAATTCCTACAATAGAGCATAGGATACAGATGGAATTACACCACAACCTTGTGACGTTGTCAAGATTAATAGATTTATAAGTTATCTTTAGGTTGACAAATTGTTTTCTACCAACTCTAAAGACAGGTTTTGCATTACAAACAACTACGGTAATTCGTGTATCGATTTCCGTGGTCCTGTGCTAAAAGGTGTGTATCTATAAAGAATAATTAGAAATGATGAATGATAATTAACCAAGTATACAAAGACAAAACACAATGAAACAACCCTACTTCCCTCAAAACCCAGACACAAAATTAATCTCTCTTTCTTCTGCAATTATTAACTTTATTCAGTAAGGTTATTTCCTATTGCCACAAAACTTCAGCTATATAAGCAAAATGAATGTAAGTGAAAATGTACGCCTAAAAATCTTAAGACCGTTCGTTCCTGACTGGATTTCAGATAAAATGTGAACTTCTGTTGTCAAAAATTAAAAAAAAAGTTATTTAACCTCGAAAGTATAGGTTCATGATCTCGAAAAGACTGATATTTTCAATGAAATTGCGTAAGTTTGATGATCTAAAGAACCAACAGTGCATCTCAATTTCCGATTCTGAAAATTGTTTTTAGCTTTTCAATCTATTTTCTTCAAATAAAACATGTTAAGACGATGTTAACATATTTTAAATGACCAAAATTTTATTTTCAAATAGAGCAAATACACGGACTTTTGAATAATTTCGATTTTGAATAGGTTTTGTCTTTGTTTTGCCTCATATTACTTCTTAGTAAACAAATATCATTTAAAATAGGTATCAAATGAAAGTTTATTGTATTTACTTTTCAGCCTTTACAAATAATGGCTGCTTTCAGGTAATATTAACATCATACATTAATAAAACGTACCCCTACCCAAAGAAATTTACTCTAAAATTCTCATTTTTTTGGGTCTATTTTCGCATAAAAATAACAAGAACACGCACAAAGTGTGTTGTATATGACAATGTTGCATGAAAAACATTATGATTTGGTATTTCAACAGCCATGTGTTGACTTAAACGCAATATTTTGCCAAAAATTGAAGAAAAATGGGAAGTTTTAACATTTTAGAATTGTCCAAAGTTCACTGTTCAATCGTTATTTTTGCCAAATCTGGAGGATATATCAGCAGATATGCCATTTAATTGTACCAGGCGACACATTAGTTGTCTCACAACATTGTTTAGAAAAACAATGAATGTTTCACGAGACTCTGAATACCGAAAATCTTACCCCTACCCCTACAAAATTAAACTTAAAAGTCCCCAAAATAAGTCTGTCTTTACATATATATGAAAATAGCATACTTATGTTCTACTGTCTTTGCAAAAGATGAATTTGAAATATCGGAACATGTAATTTTAACACCAAAATATGGGTAAAATATTTTGGGCGATTTTTGTGAAAATGGGAATTTCCAGCATTTTAGAATTTTACAAAATTCTATTTTAATAACTGCCCCTAAACCACGCAAATGATCTTATTTGTGATATTTTTCTGTCTCTGTGTATTTTGGTGTTCAAAAATGATATGTAATTGGACCTTTATACAATGTTTAAGCTTTCCAAGGTGAATAAAATGAAATAAATTTTGTTGAATGTGTGTGGTAAGGGGTAATATGTTTGTAATTTATGAGACTGTAGACAGTCTAAAATGTTAAAAAGCATACTTTGTAATTGCTAAGATATAATAACACGATATTTAATCTACATTTTCAATTTACATAGGAAATTCATGAAGTATTTACATCTCAAAGTTCAAACAGCAGAAAACAGCAAAAAATTATCTTTTTATAATTTATAGCCTAAATGTTTCAAAATTTCCCTTAATTTTTAGGGGTAGGATCGTAAAATCTGAAGATATATTTAATAATAGCCGATTTAATAATGATGTATGATATATTAGCAACAAATTTTGCGCACACATTTTATTTTCAGACATAATTTAGGTTCTGGAATGTCAAAATTAGCACCCCCTCCCCCTAAAAATTAAGGGAAAATTTGAAATATTCAGGCTCTAAATTATAAAAATATAATGTTTAATGGGAATTCTAATGTTTATTTCACTAAAGTAAGTGAGAACCGAACCGTGAATCGAAAACAAACAATCCAAAGACAATGGCAACATCAGAAACAAAAAAGGGAAAAACAAAGACACAACATGGGTAAGGCACAGACAAGAAAAATGAAGACACACGCACAAAGATGAAAAACACGGACCCAATAAAAAAATGGGTGAGATCAGGTGCATCTCCTGCTTCTTATAATACACCCGCCGTGCTGAACATGTCAAATCTGGTAGCAGTCAAATCCAGTAGAGGAAACAACAATTTAGCTTTAAAGGGAAAGATCTGTGTCATCTGGGAAACAGATATCCCATAGCAGTCCACAAGATGGTGATGTCGACTTCAAGTTTTGGGTAACATGAACTTGTTGAACTAGCCTATTTGTGAGCAACCAGGCTCTATCAAGGAAGTCACTGTTTCGAAAACAGGCTCTTGAATAGCGAATGAGCTTGGAGATGTAAACTCCATATGCCGGCGCTGTTGGGATGTTGCTACAAAGAAAAGGGAAGTTTACTATTGGAAAGGTGAAGTAATCGCGTTTGTCGTACAGCTTAGTTTGATTGATTGATTGATTGAATATTGTTTAACGTCTACTCAGCAATATTTCAGCTATATCAAGACGAGAACAAGTTTGTTGATAAATAATCACTTTGGGAGCTTAGTTTGAAGTCTACCTCTTAGTTTGAAGTCTACCTCTGTTGTCAATTTCAAGGTGAAGGTCAAGGAACGAGGCTGATGTAGAAGTGTCTGTGGTATCCTTAATTTCGAGCTCTTTTGGATAAATCAAATGAAGAAAATCCCCAAAGCGAGGGTTGTTTCGTGACAAAATATCATCTATATAACGGAAGCTAAAATTGAAGGATTGAGTCAGTTTTTAGCTCACGTGGCCTAAAAGGCCATATGAGCTTTTGCCATCACTCTGCGTCCGTCGTCCGTCGTACGTCCGTCCGTCGTCGTCCGTCGTCCAATTTCAAAAATCTTCTCTGAAACTGCTGAGCCAATTGTAACCAAACTTGGCCTGAAGCATCACCAGGGTATGTAGTTTCAAAATTGTGTTTGATTAGTCCGAAGACCAAACAACATGGCTGCTGTTACTAAATATAGAACATAGGGGTAAATTGCTGTTGTTTGCAGATAACTCAAAAACCGTTACATATATCAAAAATCTGACGGGGAAAAAGTGATCAGCATAGCAAGATCTACCTGCCCTGCAATTTTGAAGAAAATCCGAAAATCCGTCTTGGAGTTTTTGCCCTTTTTCCGTAAAATTTTCAAAATTTATGCATTTTTTATTTTTTATTTAAAAAGTGTAACAGATAGAGGTCAAGTGTATATTGCAGAAAGGTTCAGCATATCAAGATCTACAAAGCCTGAAATTTTGGGGAAAATCCAAACCCTTGTAGGAGTTATTGCCCTTTTTTCACGGAATTTTCAAAATTTTCATATTTTTCGTCTATTATTTCCAAAATTATAGAAGATAAAGGTTAAGTTTAAATTGATAAAATGTTGGCCATGCTGTGTGGATTTTAAAACTGGTGTTTAAAATTGTTTGTTGACCGCCATTTTCAAAATGGCCGCCAAAAAAGGCGGGAAAATTCAACATAGTTCGATTTCAATGAAATTTAGTTTCCAAATAGATATTGCTGTAGCGACTTCAAAACCAGTGTTGAAAAGTATTCGTTGACGACCATTTTCAATATGACCGCCAAAAAAGGCGGGAAAATTCAACATTGTCCTATTTCAATGAAATTTTGGTTCCAAATAGGAATTGATGTTGCAACTTCAAAACCGACATTAAAAATTGTTTGTTGGCCGCCATTTTGAAAATGGCTGCAAAAAGGCGGGAAAATTCAACATTGTCCGATTTCAATGAAAATTGGTTTCAAAATAGATATTGATGTTGCAACTTCAAAACCGGAATTGAAAATTGTTCGTTGACTGCCATTTTTAAAAAGGGGCGCCAAAAAAAGGCGGGATAATTCAACATTGTCCGATTTCAATGAACTTGGTTTCGAAATAGTTATTGATGTCGCAATTTCAAAACTGATGTTAAAATTTGTTCGCTTACAGCCATTTTCAGAATGGCTGCCACAAAAGGCGGGAAAATTCACCATTGTCTGATTTCAATGAAATTTGGTTTCCATGTGTATATTGATGTTCTGACTTCAAAACTGGTGTTGAAAATTGTTCGTTGACTGCCATTTTCAAAATGGCTGCCTTTAAAGGTGGGAAAATTCAACATTGTCTGATTTCAATGAAATTTGGTTTCCAAATAGATATTGATGTTGGGACTTCAAATCCGGATTTGAAAATTGTTTGTTGAGCGCCATTTTCAAAATGGTCACAAAAAAGGCGGAAAAATTGAACATAGTCTGATTTCTATGAAATTTGGTTTCCAAATAGATATTGATGTCGCTGTCGTATGAGATTTTTAATCTACAAAAACTGCAAGTTCCGGTTCCGGTTTTGGTCATGTACTTGCAGATTTCATACGGGGATTTATGATATTTTAAAGTCTATGAGATTTTAAAGTATACAATTTTCGGCCGAAATATTTTAAAATATGCTTTCTATATAAATAAATCTAGCGTTAAATTATACGAATAAAATATTTATGAAACTGTTAAAAATATTAACATGACAAAGCAATAATTAGCTGTCGAAAAAAGAATAGCCGGAATCGATTTAGTTTTGCAGTAAATTGACTGTAAAATATGGAGATACAACATTATTAAAAAAAATCCAAAATGTATGCACCATTTAATTTAGGTTTTTACTATGTGTGTGTGTGGGTGGGGGGTAGTGAATTTCTTTGTAGAAAAAAATTGAATGCAAATTAACGAATTGTTTGTAGTTTTTTATATTTCAAATCATTGCTGAATAAATTATAAATTATACATTTTATATATTTCTATTTTCTTGAAATCCTGTGAATCTGTCTTGCAGTATTTTGTAGTTATAGAAATGTTTTGAGAAAAAGCTAAGGACATTATTACAAACTAACCTACACATAACTTAAATAGTCATATTTTATGACCCAACTTGACCATAGACAGCCATAATTGATTATAATTATTAATCGCAATTATTTCCATAGCCATGAAATCTGCAAGCATGAGGTCAGAATGTCATTGTATGACCCAACTTGACCATATATAGCCATAATTGATCAAAATTATTAATCGCAACGATTTCCATAGCCATGAAATCTGCAAGGATGAGGTCAGAATGTCATTGTATGACCCAACTTGACCATAGATAGCCATAATTGATCAAAATTATTAATCGCAACTATTTCCATAGCCATGAAATCTGCAAGCATGAGGTCAGAATGTCATTGTACAGTACTTGTAGGGTAAAACATAACCATTTTATGGTGTATGGTGTATGGTGTAATGGTGTATGGTTCAATGGTGCATGGTGTATGGTTCAATGGTTCATGGTGTATGGTGTAATGGTGTATGGTGTTGCAACGTGAATCATACACCATACACCATGAACCATACACCATACACTATGAACCATACACCATACACTATGAACCATACACCATGCACAATAACCCATACTCTGTACTCGGTAACTCTGGACCATACACCAGACACACGATCGAGCGACACGATGTGAACGAGAGACAATGAACTGCATGGTGCCTCGGGACTGGCGCAATCGAAGTTAATATAAAATACATTTTCAAAAATATTTTAACCCTATAAAGCAATGATAAAGAAAATTAATCGTGCTTTTTATGTGCCAGCAGGTTGCTATTTTCTACAACCATGAAATAATAATTATTAGCCAAAAGAAACGCAAAAAACATGTAGTGACGAAAAGCGCATATCTTTTTATTTTTTAACTAAAACCGAAGATGTGAATATAAAACCGAAAAACATATCTTTTTAATTTGCATTTTAACGNCTATCTAGCTGCTGTGACTCTAATGTGGTACAAATTTCCTGAACAGATGCAACAATAAGGCTATCAAAAGTATGAGATATGGTGTAAATGCCATCTAATACTCAAATTTAGTACAAATTTACTGAAAATATGCAACAATATATATAGAGATGACATGCAATATGGTGTAAATGCAATCTAGTACTCAAATTTGGTGCAAATATAATGAAAACCTGCAACAAAAGGGATACTGATAGGATGCGATATGGTGTAAATGCAATCTAGTACTCTAATTTGGTACAAATTTACTTAAAATATGCAACAATAGGGATATCGATAGTATGCCATATGATGTAAATGTCATCTAGTACTCAAATTTGGTACAAATATACTGAAAAAATGCAACAATAGGGATATCGATAGTATGAGATATGGTGTAAATGCCATCTAATACTCAAATTTGGTACAAATATACTGAAAACATGCAACAATAGGGATACCGATAGTATGCGATATGGTGTAAATGCCAATTAGTACTCAAATTTGGTACAAATTTACTGAAAATATGCAACAATAGGGATATTGATATTATGCGAAATGACGTAAATTCCCTCTTATACACAAATTTGGTACAAATATACTGAAAACATGCAACAATAGGGATATCAATAGTATGTGATATTGTGTAAATGCCATCTAGTACTAAAAATTTGGCACAAATATACTGAACATGCTGAAAACATGCAGCAATAGGGATATCGATAGTATGCGATATGGTGTAAATGCCATCTAATACTCAAATTTGGTACAAATTTACTGAAAATATGCAGCAACAGGGATATAGATAGTATGCGATATGATATAAATTCCATCTAGTACTCAAATTTGGTACAAATATAATGAAAACATGCAACTATAGGGATATTGATAGTATGCGATATGGGGTAAATGCCAATAAGTATTCAAATTTGGTACAAATTTACTGAAAATATGCAACAAAAGGGATATCGATATTATGCGATATGATGTAAATTCCATCTGATACTCAAATTTGGTACAAATATACTGAAAATATGCAACAATAGGGATATCGATAGTATGCGATATGATAACATGCCATCCAGTACTCAAATTTGGTACAAATTTACTGAAAATATGCAACCATAGGGATATTGATAGTATGCGATATGATGTAAATGTCATCTAGTACTCAAATTTTGTACAGATATACTGAAAATATGCAACAACAGGGTTATCGATATTATGCGAAATGATGTAAATTCCCTCTAATACTCAAATTTGGTACAAATATACTGAAAACATGCAACAATAGGGATATGAATAGTATGCGATATGGTGTAAATGCCATCTAGTACTCAAATTTGGTACAAATTTACTGGAAATGTGCAACATTATGGATATAGATAGTACGCAATATGATGTAAATGTCATCTTGTACTCAAATTTGCTACTAGTTTACTGAAAATATGCAACAATAGGGATATCGATATTATGCAATATAATGTAAATGTCATCTAGTACTCAAATTTGGTACTAATACACTGAACATGCTGAAAACATGCAACAATAGGGATATCAATAGTATGCAATGTGGTGTTAATGGCATCTAATACTCAAATTTGGTACAAATTTACTGAAAATATGCAGCAATAGGGATATGGATAGTATGCGATATGATATAAATTCCATCAAGTACTCAAATTTGGTACAAATAGACTGAAAACATGCAAAAATAGGGATATTGATAGTATGCGATATGATGTAAATGCCAATTAGTTCTCAAATTTGGTACAAATTTACTGAAAATATGCAACAATAGGGATATCGATATAATACGATATGGTGTAAATGCCATCTAGTACTCAAATTTGGTACAAATTAACTGAAAATATGCAACAAGTGGGATATTGATAGTATGCGATATGATGTAAATGTCATCTAGTACTCAAATTTTGTACAAATATACTGAAAACATGCAACAATAGGGATATCGATAGTATGCGATATGGTAAAAATGCCATCTTATACTTAAATTTGGTACAGATTTACTGAAAATATGCAGCAATAGGGATATCTTTAGTATGTGATATGATATAAATTCCAGCTAGTTCTGAAATTTGGTACAAATATACTGAAAATATGCAACAATAGGGATATCGATAGTATGTGATATTGTGAAAATGCCATCTAATACTTAAATTTGGTACTGATTTACTGAAAATATGCAGCAATAGGGATATCGATAGTATGCGATATGATATAAATTCCATCTAGTACTCAAATTTGGTACAAATATACTGAATACATGCAACAATAGCGATATTAGTAGTATGCAATATGGTGTAAATGCCAATTAGTACTCAAATTTGGTACAAAATTACTGAACAACAGCAGTAGAATACCGAATGAACATGATGAAAATATGCATTAATAGGGATATTGATATTATGCGATATGATGAAAATTCCATCTGATACTCAAATTTGGTACAAATATACTGAAAATATGCAACAATAGGGATATCGATAGTATGCGATATGATGTACATGCCATCTAGTACTCAAATTTGGTACAAATTTACTGAAAACATGCAACTATAGGGATATCGATAGTATGTAATATGATGTAAGTGCCATCTAGTACTCAAATTTTGTACAAATATACTGAAAATATGCAACAATAGGGATATCGATAGTATGCGATATGGTGTGAATGTCATCTAATACTCAAATTTGATACATATTTACTGAAAATATGCAATAATAGGGATATTGATAGTATGCGATATGGTGTAAATGCCATCTAATGCTCAAATTTGGTGCATTTTTACTGAAAATATGCAACAACAGGGATATCGATTTAATACGAGATGGTGTAAATGCCATCTAATAATCAATTTTGGCACAAATTTACTGAAAGTATGCAACGATAGGGATAGAGATAGTATGTAATATGGTGTAAATGCCATTTAGTACTCAAATTTGGTACAAATATACTGAAAACATGCAACAATAGGGATTTCGATAGTATGCGATATGGTGTATATGCCATCTAAAACTCAAATTTGGTTCAAAATTACTGAAAATATGCAGCAATAGAGATATCTATAGTATGCGATATGATATAAATCCCATCTAGTACTCAAATTTGGTACATAGATACTGAAAACATGCAACAATAGGGATATCGATAGTATGCGATATGGAGTAAATGCCAATTAGTACTCAAATTTGGTACAAATTTACTGAAAATATGCAACAATAGGAATATCGATATTATGCGATATGATGTAAATTTCATCTGATACTCAAATTTGGTACAAATATATTGAAAATATGCAACAATAGGGATATCGATAGTATGCGATATGATGTACATGCCATCTTGTACTCAAATTTGGTACAAATTTACTGAAATATGCAACAATAGTGATATTGATATTATACGATATCATATAAATACCATTTAGTACTCAAATTACTGAAAATATGCTACAATAGGGACATTGATACGTCATTGTACGGTGTATAAAAAATAGAAATAGGTTCTGTTTGATGGAAGAAATATCGAAATTCTCGTGTACAATGCACAGGGGCCGGTAACATACGATATTGATAGACCGGGTCCCATATATATGTATAAGAAGGAGCTCCTTCTTAAACATATATATGGGACCCGGTCTATCAATATCGTATGTTACCGGCCCCTGTGGTACAATGTACATTTCACGTGAAATAAGATCGTGTTTGGTGTACGAAAAAAAGGTTATGGACGCTGTACGATGATAACCCTAAGCCTTTGTCGCCTTCATAATGATATGTTAATGTACGTTCGATAATCGAAAGGTATAAAGGAAATACTTATTAAATAAGATGAGGGCAAAAATGACATTTTAAACGCGAGAAAAAGCAACACGCGAAATAAAATACGGCAAACGAAAATCTGTATCACCCTTTATTTTATTTACACGATTGTAAAAAACAAGCTTTGTGGAAAGTATTCTAGAATTGAGACTGAAAAATGAGATCTCGCCGAGACAAATTTTTATTAAAAATCTTCATTTTGTCCTACAAAAAGATAAAATTCATTTGTTGTATGCCCGAGGTTGTATGTACCGGCCACTATAAAATAAAAACCAAAATGCAAATACATTGTACTGGACATAGTGTATAGTGAAAGATGTAAAGTGTATGGTGCATGGTGTATGGTGTATGGTACATGGTATATGGTGTATGGTGCATGGTGCATGGTGTATGGTGTAAGGTATATGGTGCAATGGTGTATGGTGTGATGGTGTATGGTATATGGTGTAATGGTTCATGGTGTATGGTGTAATGGTGCATGGTGTATGGTGTATGGTACAATGGTGTGATTGGTTATGTTTTACTGTACAAGCACTGTATGACCCAACTTGACCATAGATAGCCATAATTGATCAAAATTATTAATCGCAATTATTTCCACAGCCATGAAAGCTGCAAGCATGAGGTCAGAATGACATTTTATGACCCAACTTGACCATAGATAGCCATAATTGATCAAAATTATTATTCACAACTATTTGCACAGCCATGAGATTTGCAAGCATAAGGTCATTATGGCATTTTATGACCCAACCTGACCATAGATAGCCATAATTTATCATTATTATTTATCGCAACTAGTTCTGCAGCAATGAAATCTACAAGTATGAGGTCAGAATGACATTTTATGACCAACCCTTACCATCAATAGCCATAATTGATCATAATTATTAATCGCAACTAATTCCACAGCCATGAAATCTGCAAGCATGAGGTCAGAATGACATTTTATGACCAAACTTGACCATAGAGAGCCATAATTGATCAAAATTATTGATCGCAATTATTTGCACAGCCATGAAATCTGCTTGCCTCAGGTCAGAAGGGCATTTTATGTCTCAGCCTGAGCACAGATAGCCAAATTATAAATAGAGACTATGTCGACAGCCATGATATCTGCAAGCATAAGGTCAGAATGACATTTTTAAACCATCATTATTTTTCATTGCAACTTTTATCACAGCCAAGAAGTTTGAGCCATATTTTACATATTTCTATAGAAAAACAAAAGTTCTCTATTACTTCCATGTATTTCTTTCTTTCCTGATAAAATCACTACTGAGAAACGTGAAGTATCCTTTCATTTTCGCTAAAGTACAAGCACTTACATACATAATTAAATCTGACAGAAAATTAAGACCAACAGTGCTTCTTATAATTAAGAAAATTTAATGTTTCGCAAAACAATGTGAGCCGTCACATCGCAGTTTGAATAAAACAGAGGTTTCCCGCACATTTCGCAATTCCGGAACTTGCAATTCTCACGCCGGAAGTTAACATAGCGAAAACCGGAACCGGGACTTGCAATTTTCATAGACTTTAAAATTTCATACGACAGCGTAACTTAAAAAGATGGTGTTGAAAATTGTCGTTGACTGCCATTTACAAAATAATGTCTCAACTTCAAAACTTGCGTTGAAAGTGGTCGTTAGCAAGAACGTTTTTGTCAAAAAAGCCCAACAAAGAAATATAGTAAAACATGATCAGACTTAAAATACAGTTTAAGATATTGGTGGTGTACAAACTACCAAAGTTTGAGGGACTGAAGTTCAACTGTTTAACTTACAATGTTAGCAAGATTGTGGTAACTGAAAGCCAGGTGAGCGATACGGGCTCCTGGGAGCCTCTGGTTTATCTTTATTTTGAAGAAGCCCTTCGATGAATTCAACTTCATAAGAGTGGAGAAACAGATCGGCTAGGAGAGACGCACAGTTTGTGCCCATAGGAATTCCGATAGTCTGTTGAAAAACAAGTCCTCACAACTGGACAAATATATTGTCGATCAGAAACTCTAACATTTTTAATCACTTCTTCCTCTGTATATTTTTTCTCCGATTCGGAGTCATTTTTCACAAAGTAGACTTGTTTTCTACCTACAACAATGTACCTATATCTTCGTTCACCGTTTTTACGTGAAAAACATCTATGAATTAAATTAGATTTTAGTTGTTCATGAGGAATAGTAGTGTAAAGTGTGGAGAAGTCGAAGGCTTTAATGCTATTACAGTGTGATAATGATCTAGAGTTTAAGATGTCAAGTAGATCTTTAGAGCTGCTTAGTCAGGGATTTGTTCAGCCTTTGTTACTTTCATCCCTTCAGAAATTCCATGGCCGTCACCATGACATCATTGACAGATATGACGTGTCTGTGTCCCAAATGAAAACGGACATTTTCAGCTAGATTTCACGTCTTCAGGGATTTGACATAATCGGATTTGACTCAACCCTGGATTGACTCACTGATGGTGTGACGGGTGCCGCTAGCAGAGCAGGACATGCTTACCCATCCGGAGCATCTGATATCACTCCCGGTTTTTGTGGGAGTTCACACTGTCAGTACTTTAGTTTTTCGTGTTGTCTTGTTTATCATACTGTAAAATTTTAGTTTTGTCTTCGTCAATGATGTTAGTGCTACCGATTTGTCCTTGTGATAGCTTTCATACGATAGAGATTTACAAAAAATTTTATCAAAATTTCACCATGGTACTGTTTGAGGGTTAGAGAAGTAACACGTGTCATGGATTTCATTGGTTTATTGTCTAAGGGTTAGAAATGACATTTACCAATCCGCTACCAAACAGAAATTTCAAAGCACTATATGCCTTACTGATAGTCTGACGGGTGTCGCTAGCGGGGCAGGACATGCTTACCCTTCCGGAGCACCTGATGTCACTCCCGGTTTTCATGGGTGTTCACACTATGAGTGCCTTAGTTCGTAATGTTATCTTTTTATTTCCGTGCATTGTAGCTGTCTCACGTCCTTGTTTTGTCTTTGTTTTTATCTGTTACCGTTTTTGCCATGTCTTTGGACTTCGATTTTTGTAGTCATCGCTTCCCTTGTTCCTTCGGTATTCTACTGCCGTTGTTGGAAAGAAAGTAGAACATGAGTATACTATGTTCATATATATGTAAGGACAGACTTATTTTGGGGACTTTTAAGTTTAATTTTGTTGGGACAGGGGTAAGATTTTCGGTATTTAGAGTCACATTGAACTCTTCTTGTTTTTATAAGCAGTGTTTTAAGATAACTTGTGTATCGATTAAAGCAATAAACTAGCATATCTGCAGACAAATTGTCCAGATTTGCACGATTTAAAAGTGAATTTTGGACAAATCTGAAATGCTAAATATTCCCATTTTTCATCAATATTGGACCAAATATTTAGTTTAAGCTGACAATTGGGATTTAAAATACCACATCATGATCGAATTCATACAACCTTGCTTTATGCAACGCAGATTTTGCGTGTGGTGGTTTTCTTTTTATCCCAGTATAGATAAAAAAATCGATACTTTTTGTGAAAATTTGTTGGGGTAGGGGTAAGATTTTTGGTATTTAGAGTCACATTTAACACTCCTTGTTTTTCTAAGCAATGTTTTAAGACAACTAATGTATCGTTTAGAACAATATATTGGCATATCTGCAGATGTATTCTACATATAAAGGGGAGGTTTGGGTGCCCATAAACCGGTTTAACCCTACCACTGGCTTTTGCTAGTGCCGGTACCAAGTCCGGCTGTCCCGAGTTCCTATTGTTTTCTACGTTTGTCTCTTGTCTTATTCATGTTTTTCATGTATAGTTCCATGACAGATTGTGGCATGTAAATATAATTTTCAGCCATTGTAGGTGTTTCCTGTTATCCATCTTTTTACATATTTGACATGTATTGCGATTTAACAGTGCACTATGGAAAAATCTGAAATGAATCTGGGGAGAAATATTGAGTTTTAATCCACCAATGGCTGTTTAAATACCAAATCATGGTTGAATTCCTGCAACATTGTCATATACAACATACATTTGACGTGTTCTGGTTATTTTCATTTGAACATGGACAAAAAAATGACAATTTTAGGGAAATTTGTTGGAGTAGGGGTAAGATTTTCGGTATTCAGAGTCGCAATAAATATTCATTGTTTTTCTAAACAATGTTTTGAGACAACTAATGTGTCGTTTGGTACAATAAATGGCACATCTGCAGATATATCCTCCAGTTTTCCAGATTTGGCAAATATAACTATTTAACAGTGAACTTTGGACAATTCTAAAATGTTAAAACTTCCCATTATTCTTCAATTTTGGGCACAATATTGAGTTTAAGTCAACACATGGCTGTTAAAATACCAAATCATAATGTTATTCATGCAACATTGTCACAAACAACACACATTGTGCGTGGTCTTGTTATTTTTATGGGAAAATAGACAAAAAATTGACAATTTTAGAGTAAATTTGTTGGGGTAGGGGTAAGTTTTATTAATGTAAGATGTTTATATTACCTAAAAGCAGCCATTATATGTAATGGTTGTAAAGCAAATATAATAAACTTTCATTTTGATACCTATTTTAAATGCTATTTATTTACTTAGAAGTAATATTAGGCAAAAGAAAGACAAAACTTATTCAAAAACGAAATTATTCAAAGGTCCATGTATTTGCTCTATTTGAAAATAAAATTTTGGTCATTTAAAATATGTTAACATCGTCTTAACATGTTTTATTTTAAGAAAATAGATTGAAAAGCTAAAAACAATTTTCAGAATCGGGAATTGAGATGCACTTTTGGTTCTTTAGATCATCAAACTTACGCAATTTCTTTGAAAATATCAGTTTTTTCGTCAATATTTCATTGGGGTACGGGTACGTATAATTGCGCTATGGAACGTATTGGGTATAGAAATTGTAAAAACCTCGGTACTATGTAAAGCTCATACAATACGCAATCATTTGATACCTCGTTTTTATAACTGGAAAGCCTCTGGTCAACATTTTGAGGCAACTGAAAGAAAAACTTGAACAAAAAAACTAAATTTTCCACAATTACGGTAGGTGTGTCTAAAAATGGACCAAAAGCCACAAGTACGTGCAGGTTATGCTCGTGTTAACATGTTCTATTTTAAAGAGGCGATGTATGCGGCCTAAAAAAATGGGCGGGGCTCGGAAGTGTGTGTGTGCGTGTGGCGGGGTGGGGGGTTGTGCACGGGGGTTATTCCAGCCCATTCACTATTTACGAAGTAGAAAAAACCGAGGAGTTGTTGAAAACAAACCAAGGTTCTGGATACTCTAATTAAAGTTTAACTAAGGCCTTATAAATAAAGTATAAATTACTCAGTTGAAAAAAGATATCAGAAATCTGACAAACTTCATTTTTACGAACTGTTATATATGTACGTGTTTTTATTGAAAAAATATTTAATTTGTTCCTATGTTTCACTTTATATCAACACAAGCTGTAATATAGCCAGCTATTTCAACGGAAGGAGGTCAGATTCCACCTTCAACTGAATCAAATGAGTGAGTACTTTTCTCCATGTTTCATACGTGCTATGTGAAGAGTTGTAATAAAAATGTTCTGATTACCCTACACGGAAATAGTTCTGAAACGAGACGGTTGTTCCTGAAAGAATAATTTGTATGTTATTTTGTACATAGCATAGATCTTTATTTAGCAAAGTAAAGGTATTATCTTTGTTTAATTCGAATTTTTGAGTTAAAACAGAAATCAAAGTGCAGAAAAGGCAAAAGTGGGAAAACGGAATAACAAAGACATAAGACATAAACAAAAATACCAAAAATAGAAGAGAATATTAGAAAATAAAGCTCTTTTGATGTAATCTTAAAAAAATTGATATTGACATTAAGTGCTCAAGAAGGGTAAATATGCCCTTTTCCCAGTATTTGTGAAAAGCAATTTTCAATAAAATTAATGTTAATTAGGTTATCCTCAGAAAATTCTCGTTTATCAGTTATCCTATCGATAATCCAAAGGATGGGTTGCTATAAAGCAGTTTTCCGGCCCACCTGGAATTGTATAAGTTCCAATGTTATCTACAATATATATAGTTTAAGAAAGTAGAATAAAATATAAAAACACGCATATGCAAATCACGTGATTTTAGTAGGACTCGTTTCAAAACAATAAAGTATGAAATGAATAAATGTATTTGATCAAATGGTCCTTCAAAAAATCAGGATGTACTTACATTTGTTGCAATACATTTAAATCCTTTTCCAGTGACGACAAGCATGACAAATATTCCAACTGGACAAAGCATTAAATTTTCTTCTTCATAATATTTTTGTTCCTTTCGGTGATAGAGTCTATCGGCAAAAAATAGGTATTCCTATAGGTGCCAACTGTGCACCTCTTATAGAAGATTTATTTCGTTATTGCTACGAGTCACAATTCATGGCAAAAATTAAAAATTAAAACAATACCCTTCTAAACAGCATTGAGTATATTTTTATAACAATACATATAGATATTTGGACAATATGTTGGTTTTAGATAATCCTGAATTTTCTAAATTTAAAGATTTATCCTGTCAAACTTACTTTAAATAAATCAAATAGCAGCAGTGATCATACTCCTTTTCTTGATATTGATATATCAATGAATCAAGGATAGTTAAACACTAAAGTTTTTGATAAAAGGGATGGTTTCTCCTTCCCTATAGTCAATTTCCCCCATCTCGACGGCGATGTTCCGTTAGCCCCTTCATACGGGGTCTACATCTCACAACTTGTTAGATATTTACGAGTATGTAGTGATGATTCTGACTTCAACGACCGAAATCTTTGTCTCACTGAAAAACGTCTGCATCAAGGCTTTAGATATCATAAATTGATAAAAACATTCTCTAAATTTTATTACAGATACATTGACTTGTTAAGAAAATTTGGTCTACATGCAGGGCTCTTATACAACAGGGCATTCCACATCCTAACTTCTATGGAAATATCATTTACAAAGCGCATAAATTTAAAAATTGTCCTTCCAAAATTATTAATCCGTTGAACAAACTTATTCATAAAGGATATAAATACAGCATTATTGTTAATGGTGAATAAAAGGATATGGAGTAAATGCACATGAGAGAAAGTCTCTACAAATACATGGTAAAAACAAGCAAAGGAACAACGATTTTATTGTTGTTCTTCATCTTGAAGTCATCTTAAAGCTTTACTTCTGGTTTTTGTTGGCAAAAATATTGACCAGCTCTTAAATGCTTTAAAACATAACTAAATTTAAACAATTTTTCATATTGGCAGTATTTGGCATTGCACAATATCATGTTCTTCTTTCATAATTGATGATGTTATTATACGAAATCTATCAAGAAGAATCTCAATTGAAGTTTCAAGAAGGCTTGATATCATAGTCAACGGTAATTATGTCCTTAGCTAGCTGTCAGTAACTGCGAGCATTTGTCCGGGCAATACCCGTGTGTATTGTCTTCATGTTTTATGTACTTCATTATAAGACATAAGTTGTCGAAATGCGCATCTGCAGAAATTAAATTCACAGTAACTTCGGTATTTAGTTATTATGTACTTCATTTAAAGGGTAGTTTTCTAGTTTGATTTTTACTGTGAGTCTTTTTGTGTATTTTATTTTTTAGACATTCACCACACATGGGGGAGGGTTTGGATCCAAAAAAACGAGTTTAACCCTACCACAATTTTTGCACCTGTCCAAAGTCCGGAATATATTGGTCATTGGCTTGTGCTTGTCTTCTTATAAAATTTTATTTTCTTGATATTGGGGTTATTGGATGCGATTTTACCTTTTTGCGGGGCTTGTAGGGCTTGCTACATGATCTTAGGGTCATCACTGTGTTTAAGACTGTACGGTGACCCTAGATGCTTTGTTTTGGGTCGTTTTAACCTGGATATGGGATGTTGTCTCCTTGACATTTACCCTAAATCCTTTCTTTTTCATAAAGATTGGCACGTTGCCAAAACAACAATTAAAATCATTTTAATAATAAGAGCTTTACCTACATATTATTAAATTTAAAGGGTCGACGTAACTTGGGAGCCATCTTGAAAATGGCTGCCATTTTGAATTCTTTTTGATGGAGGTACATCTTCATTAGGTGATCCAACTTTGTACCAAATATGATTTAATTCTGTCGATGCACCATTGAGAAGAAGGCGGACCAATGAGGTGCAAGAAAGAAACAATAATTATGAATAATAGAGAAACAGACAAAAAACGATATGTCGTCCCGACTACGTCTGGGGCGACATATTAACAAGTGATAATGTGTTTGGATGCAAACACAGAAGTCACCAAAACCAGAATCTATTTAAAAAAAAATGTTGTTTGAAAGAACAATTATTCTCGAATATAAGACTCATAAACATAAAATAAAACTCAAGATAAAGGGATGATTTTGATTTCACTTCTACTAATTTCTCTTTTCTTGAGGGTGACGTTCCTGTAGCTCCATCATACGGGGTGTATACAGTGTGTATCTCAATTAGTACGATTCGCATGCGTCTGTTCTACTCTTGACGACTTTAATGAACGTAACATTACTATCACACCCAAACTTTTACAAGGTTACAGATTTCATAACATGCATAAATTGTTGAACACTTTTAAGAAGTTTTATAGAAGATATGAACAGTTGATAATATGGTGTTACTCACAAACAGCTTATTACTATGGGAATTTCTCAGCCTCCTTTTTACAGAAATGTTGTTAAAAAATGTCAAAAACTGATGAAAAAAATCGGCAAAACTGGACGTAACTTACATTCTATACGTAATAGGGAAAATTTACAGGATATTCTTCAAGATTCCGTTAAAATGGCTTTGGCCTGAAGATTTCACAGGTATAATGGTCTCTTACTGATACTGCAGATGTCTACTGAAATCCATGATGATTCTTTACCAAACCCTTCGGGAAGTTTTGAATTCAATTTTTCTTCCGTAGTGCGACAGTGTTTTACCAACAGACTAGGCTCCTTGAGCTAGCTGGCAGTTTAGCGGGAGCATTCCTCGACCCATCTTTCTAAATTACGCTTTGTCTTATTTTTTTTTCTCAAGATTGCGGTCTTGGAGTTAGCTGTATTTGGTTTTATGTGTATGTTTATTATGCTTAACGAAAACGGGATAGAAAAAGAGGAGGTTTGGGTACCCATAAACCGGTTTAACCCTACCGATAGCTCTTGCTAGTGCCGGTACCAAGTCAGGCTATCCCGAGTTCCTATCGTTGTCTACTTTTGTCTTTTGTCTTTTTATTGTTCCTTAGTAGATTGTGGAATGTGATTGCAATTTTCGAACGTTGCAAGTGTTTCTGTTAGCTGTGCTATATCAATCCTTGTTTTTCTGTCTATCTTATTTCATCATATATTATTATTTTTATTTCAAATATTATGATGTGATATGTATGACAGTTTCATTTCGCCCAAAACTCTGGGGCGAACCTTATAAAAATTATGCCCTTTGAAAGTTTTGTCACATTTTTTGGAGCATTTTCTCCCGGAAAAGGATAATACATTGAAACTTGTGATCTTTATCATTAAACGTAGGTAATAAGTTTTATCTTTAAAATATCAAGGTCAAAGGTTATTGGCCCCTCTTATGGAGACATACAAATAATGACATTATTCATAAAAGTAAAGCTCTTGTTTTAAATACAATATTACATTTAACTAATGAAACCTTGTAACAATAATGAAACATCTTGTCACTTTTTATTATTGTAATTTCAGTGTTACTTTGCACTCAAATATTTATCTACCTGTTGAAATAAATTGGAACATTTACACATTTGCATTCTTCCAAAAAAAACAAGACAATCTCTTTATAAAGTCTCTGATGAAATATCTTATCATCAGTATGGAGAGCACTCGAGAAAATAAAACAACAAGAAATTAGATATTTTTAACAACAAATCCGCTTTGATACTTAGTACTGTTGATCAGCCAGGCCAGGGTTCGACCAGACTGACCAAGTGTAACCGATCCTTATTTAGTGACAAAGTTATATCTCCAATTATAAAACGTCACAAATAGCTGATTGAATATAACGGGGAAATCATGTGTCATTTTAGGGCTACATTTGTTATATGGGTCCAAAATCAAGGTTTGGGTCTATGGATCTATTGATGTCTGAATTTTGGGTATTTCGCTTATGAAGACACAAAGAAACATTAATTTTTATTGGTGAAGCAATACTGAGAAGATTATGACGCAACTTCAGGGGAAGACCTACATTGTATCAGTTGAAATACTAGTTATTACTACAAGCAGATTCAATTTGTTTTTACATGAAATTTTACAAATATGTCCATTGTTATCTTCGATGTTAGTAATGTTTGCTTATTAACGTAGTTTGAAATCTTGAAAAACCACAAAGCAAGGAGACAGTACATTGAAACCTGTCCAACAGAACCCTCTGGAACTGGTAGTTTTAGACAAGTGTCCTCTTTACACTCGTTCATAATATAATATAAGATATCGATTTATAGGGAGTTTGCAGTATAATTGGTTTGGTCATAGCTCTATAAGATACAGATATTGATAAAAAGGGACTTTTGGCTTTTGGAGATTTTCATTTAATTGACATTTTGATTTAGGAAGGTTTCCGATAAAACCAGAGTTTGGGTCAGAGGTTTTCGGGTAAGTCAAAATTTTATTTAGGGAGGTTCGTTGTCAATTGATTCATAATTTTCATGTTTGGCACTCGGTAGATGTCCTTGGTACTAAATTTGGCCTCCTATTTCGATATTTTTGGGAATGAGTACTTTTTAGGCCACCTTTTGGATTATGACTTTTTATATTGTTTGATTTTAATGCTGGTGATGAGAGGTTACTCCTTGAAACACGTATAAAGCATATCAAAATTTACCGTTTATCATGCAACTTTGGTATTTATTGTATTTTGAAACTATTGAGACGATGCCACTGCTAGTGGACCAGAGATCCCCGAGGGAATACACCAGACCAATAGTCAGTCTGTCTCAAATGATAAAATTACCTTGCGTTTTATAGAAATTAACTGTTTTTATTAAAATTCTAACCCTTTGAAATAACAAGGCTTCATTCCGTGTCGATGTCCTTGGTTCTGAATTTGGCCTCCTATTTCGATATTTTTAGTAATGAGTACTTCTTTTTTATCAACTTTTGGATTATGGCTTTCCATATTGTTTGATTTTAATGCTGCTGACGAGACGTTACTCCCTGAAACAGAAACACATGTACAGAATATCGATATTTACCGTTTATCATGCAACTTTGGTATTTATTGTATTTTGTGTAGGGACTAGTGCTTGACTTAAACATATGCATTTATGTCTGTAAATTATTTTGTATGTTGTATTGGTCAAAACATGAGTAGAATATTGCAGACTATTAGAGCAGAGCAATGATATTTCAAAAAATAGTTTTTCGTGATATAAAAAAGCTCCCATGGAGATTTAAATAGTTGCGTTGAAATCATATCGACTAAACTGCATTTTCTTAGATTCAAACATAAATATACACACAGTTTTATTGTCAAAAGTTTTTATTTTACAAAGAAGTCCTATCTAGTTTGAACCAAATTTTGCTTGAATTGAATTCTAAATACAGGATTTTAGTAATGCTTGCTCCGTCATCGACGAGAGACATAATCCGATTTAGTAGGTGTATGCTAAGAATTGAAACCAACGGCAATGACCAAATAGGGAAAATCTCAAGATGAAACTATATATATATATGAATGCCATTTTGTACATAGGGAATAATACATGGCAAAATCCCTATCATATGCCATATCATCCTGAGTTACCAATATCAGCCCGAGGGCCCCTGGCCCGAAGCATGATATTGGTCGAGGGATGATACGGCATGTGATACAGATTTTTCCATGTATTGTACAGTTTATCATATGATAAAACAGAGGACTACGTAATCCCTCCAAAAATGACAAAAATTGAAATCGGTAAGAGAAAACGCATGTATTTTCTGAAGATGAAAATTTCAAATTAGGCGGAAAGGACTGGAGATGGTTGGAATAAAATCTAACATTTAAAGGAAATAGGTTTACTTGACTTTTCAAAGTGATCCTTACCAAAAAAATCTCACCCCAAACAATTTTTTTGGTACCCCCAAACAAAATTTTTACCCCCAAAAATTGTTTTACCCCCTTCCAAATTTTTTTTAACCCCCAAAAATTACCCCAAATTTTTTTTATAAATAAGTCGAATTGAAAAAAATTTTGGAAAAAGGTATGATACAGGGCTAGCCATGCGATAAAGGGTATGTGATAAAGGGTATGTGATACGATAAAGGGAATGCGATAAAGGGTATCACGTCATAGTGTAAATATTAAAAAAATTGAAAGTCAAGCACTGTATCACATATTCAAAACCTCTGTATTTATTACTAAACGTGTGATATAACATTATTCTTTATTACATCATTATACAATTACGAAGTTTTCATTCTTTTCAAGTAAATATTACTGTAATCAATATAGTGGCACATAATTCAATAATTTTTGAAATATTACATGAAATGTGTCTGTATTCATCCGATATATTGCCACTTTGAGGGCCAGGGAAAAATTTGCGATAAGCAAGGGTGGTGATATATCGAAGGAATAAATAACACATCGAAAATTGTTGTCGGTAAGTGAGCGACCTCCGTTAAAGCGGTATAACGAGAGAACACTGTATATGTTGCGCACACTATATAAATGATCATCAGTTATCACAAGTTCCCTAAAAATTTATACTCGATGAGATATTTTAATATTTCCCTATGACTTCAACATCTACAACACTATATATTTCAAAGGAACAGCTCCACACATTATAAATTCAAAACTTCTGAAAATGTTATATCACGTCTTTTCTAATTCTTAATGTTATATTATATTTTGATTTTAATAGTAAATCATCAAGTTTGCCCTCTCTTTTCAAATTAGCTTCAATTGTTCTAGTTTTCAAAAACAAAGGTATCTACTGCCTTGTATCTACTGGGTACCAAAATTACGTAAATGCCCTTACAAACAGAGATTATTTGCTGGGTCTGCCAAATGCACAACAAAACCCCTTTCTAAGCTCCTAACTTCATTACTTACTGAGGTCAAAGATGACCTAAAGATCTATTGTGATAAAGTATACTCAACAAGAGGAGTGAATCAGATGGGGATTCTCAAAAACTCAAAAGACTTATTAGAATATCTATCTTCAACTGGACTCAACCACTGCAACAGTGTCAAAACATTTTATTTTTCTACACTCTACTACTAAGGCTTCATTCCGTGAATGGCACTCGGTAGATGTCCTTAGTCCTGGATTTGGCTTCCTATTTCGGTATTTTTGGTATTGAGTACTTCTTTTCTGACTATTTTTTGGATTATTACTTTCCATATTATTTGATTCTAATGCTGCTGATGAGAGGTTGCTCCTTGAAACACGTGTACAGCATAACAAAATTTTACCGTTCATAATGCAACTTTGGTATTTTTGTTTTTTTTAACCATTGGACCGATGCCACTGCTGGTGGACCAGAGGTCCCCGAGGGTATTCACCAGTCCAATAGTCAGACTTGTCTGACACGAAAATTTACCTTGCTTTTTATAGAAATTTACTGTCATTATCAAAATTCTAACCCCTTGGAAATACTATGACTTCATTCCGTGTATGGCACTCAATAGATGTCATTAGTACTGGATTTGGCTTCCTATTTCGGTATTTTTGGTATTGAGTACTTCTTTTCTGACTATTTTTTTGGATTATTACTTTCCATATTATTTGATTATAATGCTGCTGATGAGAGGTTATTCCTTGAAACACGTGTACAGCATAACAAAGATGCAACTTTGGTATTTTTGTATTTTCAAACCATTGGACCGATGCCACTGCTGTTGGACCAGAGGTCCCCGAGGGTATTCACCAGTACAATAGTCAGACTTGTCTGACACGAAAATTTACCTTGCTTTTTATAGAAATTTACTGTCATTATCAAAATTCTAACCCCTTGGAAATATTACGGCTTCATTCCGTGTATGGCACTCGGTAGATGTCCTTAGTACTGGATTTGGCTTCCTATTTCGGTATTTTTGGTATTGAGTTCTTCTTTTCTGACTATTTTTTGGATTATTATTTTCCATATTTTTTATTCTTATGCTGCTGATGAGAGGTTACTCCTTGACACACGTTTACAGCATAACAAAGTTTTACCGTTCATGATGCAACTTTGGTATTTTTGTATCTCTATACTACTCTCCCAAACGATAAAGCGAAAGTCAGTACTCCGGGATTTAATACATCAGTCTTTCTGTACTAAAAATGGGGGAAAGAAGATATTCATATTTATTGATAGGTAAAGATGGGGCCTATCTTGTTCAACATCAAACTGATTCACGCAAAAAGTATACTGAGGAAGATGTCATTGTTATGTTGAAATTCTTAATTGATAATATATTTGTAGAATTTGGAGGACAGGTTTTTCAGCAGACAATAGGGATACCTATGGGAATTAACTGTGCGCTACTGTTAGCAGATTTGTTTCTTTATTCGTATGAAGCCAGGTTCATACAATGACTAGTTCAGAAAAGAAAGTAAACTATCCAAGACCTTTAACTTCAGCATCCGTTATATTGATGATGTTCTTTCATTAAACAATCCTCAATTGAAGGATAACCTTCATCTAATATACCCAAATTAACTCGAAATTAAAGAGACCACTGATACACCATCATCAGCATCATTCTTGGACCTATACCTCTACATTGACAACTATGGACGTTTGCGACAAGCGTCACGATTTCGACTTTCCAATAAGGAACTTCCCGTTTTTGAGCAGTGATAAACCCACATCTCTGGCATATGGCGTGTACATTTCACAACTCGTTCTCTATTACCGTGTTTGTAGTTTGTACAGCGATTTTGTCAATAGAGCGAAATTGCTATCTCAAAAACTTATTCAACAAGGGTATGTTCAGTCACTGTTGTCATTGTTTTACAGAAGTTTTACGGTCGTCATCACGATTTGATAGACAGTTACAATCCTAAATTTAAGGAGTATTTACATCAGATCTATCCCAATGAGCTTGAAATTAAAGAAACAACTGAAACACCTACTTCAGCTTCGTACCTAGATCTGTTATTGTATATTGACGAAGATGGACGTTTGAACTCTAAGCTGTATGATAAGCGAGATGATTTTCCCAATTGTGAACTTTCCCTTTCTTAGCAGCAATATACCTACCTCTCTAGCCTATGGAGTGTACATTTCACAGTTGATTCGTTACTGTCGAGCGTGTAGTTTGTACAGTGATTGTTTAAAACAGAGCAAAAACACTGTCCCAAAAGCTGCTTAGTCAGGGATTTGTTCAACCTATGTTAATTTCATCCCTCAAGAAATTCTATGGCCGTCACCATAACATCATCGAAAGATATGACTTGTCAGTATCCCTAATGAAAGTGGACATTTTCAGCTAGATTCACGTCTTCCCGGATTTGACTACCGACTTTGACATTTTCCTGGATTGACCCACTCACAGTGTGACGGGTGAGGTCAACAGAGCAGGACATGCTTACCCTTCCGGAGCACCTGATGTCACTCTCAGGTTCACTGGAGTTCACACTGTTAGTGCTTTGTTTTGAATGTTGGGATTTCTGTTTTTGTGCTTTGTGTCTGTCTAGCGTCGCTGTTTTGTGTCTGGCGTCATTGTTTTCTGTGTTCTCGTTTTGGCCATACCTTTGGACTTCGATTTTTGTAAATTTCACTCCTTTGTTCCTTCGGTATTCTACTGCCGTTGTTACAATGATTCCATTTCACAAATGAGAATAGATATCATTGGGTAGATCCAGAGTTTATTACTGGACTGACTAACACCGATTGTGACAAAACCGGACTTTTCACTGGCAGTGTGATTGGTGCCAAGCGTGGAGCAGATCATGCTTACCATTCCGGAGCACCAGATGATACCGCATTTTTTGTAGCGTTCAAACTGCTAGTGCGTTAGTTATGTGGCGTTCTTGTTCATTTTTGTTTATTTGTTTTGTCTTTGTCATACTGTCTTAAATTGTGTTTGATGTGAATTGTCGTGATTTTGGATTTATGATTTTAGAATTCCTCCTTTCCCCGTTCTTGCTTCCGTATTCGTTTGCCGATGTATCAAGTCCTGTCAAACGGCATTTACGTTAAAAACTATTGATAATGACAATTACAATTAGGGCAATATGTTTAGATTTCTCAAAAACGTTTGATCTCTTGGTCCACGGATTCTTGTTTTTACAACTGCAGAAATGTAAATTTTCTTACAATTCTCTGCAAACAATAATTTTTTTTTTATTTGAATGACAGAAGGCATGCAAACTGTTCCCTTTTCAGATACAGTTCTGATTTACAAACAGGTTAACTCGGATGTACCCCGATAGATAGTTTCACGTCCTATATTATTTTTTTTTCATTTGTATAAAATTACCTTCTTTTATATACATTTGTAATCCAATTCATTAAACTGATCTTTTGTCGACCATAGTACCACATCTTTGACTGGGAAACACAAGCTTAAGTGAGGCACATGATTTGCAATTCCGCATTGGTTCTTAATGTTTTTCAGAAAAAGTCTATATGTATAGGTTCAAAACATCATCTGAGAGCGGTCATAGCTGGAATAGGTTAGAGCAGTCATGTGTAGAACAGGTCAAAGTGGTCATTGCTCTGACAAGAACAGACGGTCAGTATTACAGTTTTAGGACCATGACAGGTCCAATCAGTCGCGAATCAAGGGCAGACATGATTCCATAGCAGATTTAGTGCAGTTCTAGAGCAGATTTGATACCTGTTCTAAGTTTACTCAGATGATCTTTCATGTACTGCTCCAAGTTAACGTTATGAGAGTTTATGTCTGTAGTTTTAGCTCGTTTCTGAATAGAAAGTGGAACTTTCGATAAGTAACATAATTATTCGATTCCGTGACACGTATTTATAATACTTTACCTCTATAGAGCTTTATTCATGACTTTGTGAAAAGATATTGCTAATTCTTTACAAGTTAAAAATGCTTATTAAATTATTTTTGTATAACGTACTGATATTATATTCCATAATATATAAGTCCATGAATTTCGATTTCAGAGCAGGACTTCGCACAGTTAGTTTATTAGAGCTTTATCCAAAGACACCAACCACGAATATTAACAAGGCTGTTCATTGGGTACTAGAGAGTTAAGTAATTATTCATTTTCTGCACTCAATCAATAAATATTTACTAAAAATAGTGTAATTTCACTATTTTTTTTTACAAAATGCGGTAATCAAGCAATCATTGAAAACTGTTAACCAATAATTACGACTAACCACTTGGAATCGGGTAATTTAGAGACCGTTGAAAAGGAATAAGTATAAATTTTAGTGGTAGTGGCGGTTTTTTATTTCTTATAGGTAGGTTAAATTGCATATTATATAAAACTACAGGAGGGCATCAGTAAACATTTTCCGACTATTCGTATTCTTCCATTCCAAGTATTTATGACCCCCCCCCAAAAAAAACCCTTTAAATCTATTTACGGTAACCACCATAGAAGAAATTATACAAATCAAAGTAGGCAACAATAATATCAAAGACAGATATTTCCTTGCTTTACAGGTACACACTATTATTTGCTTCAGTGACCTGCAAGTTTACTGTTTAATAATATTTCACTTCATGTTTTAAGTATGAAACAGTATCGGTCAATACAAAAGAATTGGACCCTCAATTTAAAGAAAAAAACAAAATTCGTTCAGAATTTAGACAAACATTGGCAAAAAATGTAAATTGTCGACTGGAACAAATGAAATCCCCCCTTTCTAAGGATGTTCCCGCAAATGGTATGAAAGGCTTTGGCGAGTTTTAAATGGAAGTAATGGTCACCATTCAATAAGTTCTCACTAGATCATTGGAAACAGCATTATATATATGAATGAACGTCTTCGTTTTTATAACTGGAACAGACAAATATAATTATAATGACCGTAAATTTCAAGAAAAATGCAATTTGCGATGACCATATTTTGTCAACATTGGATTGTCAATTTCAAATGTCTAATACTAACACTTTTGAAAGTATCATTACAGGTCAGCCATGGTTGATCCAGAGAATGTGATTTGATAGTATCATTGTCTCATCCTATTAATGTTACCTTCAGTACATGGTTTTATCATGTTGAGTTTCAGTATTTCATTTCAGTTCCCTTTATTTCAATTTCACTTTATTCTGATTGATTGATTTTTTAGAATTAGTTTTTTTCTTGCGGACCAACAGCAACTACTTTTTGATATTATATAAAACAAAGAAGTTTTAAACTACGATAGGCGATATTAGAGAGCAATTTCCTTTTGTAAAATGTAATGCGGTTTTCATTGTAAAAGCACTTTTTCCTTCTTGCAAATAGTAAAAATGTATCTGTGTTTTTTTCAGAAAAACTTTTTACTTTTATAAAAAGGAAAATTGCTTTTGTTTCTTTATGGAAACACTTTTACTTAATAATTTATAAAAAGTAAAAATGCGTCTGTTTTCGTAGAATCAGTTTTACTGCTATTTTTTTTTCTTTTTTGTAGAATCACCCTCGTCTTTTCTTTTCAAGTCATGACCAATGTTCATTAGGTTGTCCTGAATTATTTAAAATTTGGGTTAGATTGTCACATGGTGAAAATAACAAAATAACAGACTGTTCTGAAATGACGAAAGCGATAGATTCTAGTCAGATTCACATATGACCTAGATAAAAAGAAGGCTGCCATTCGAGTGTCATGTGATCAGTCGGTCATTACAGTCGTGAAAGAGATGCACATGCTGTGATGATTTTCTAAACAAATAACACTGTCGAATTTAATCTAAAGTCAATATTTTCCCAGTTTTACATATTTCTTTCTAGGTAACAAATGCGCTAATTTGATTGTTTTTATACTTACCTTCTTTAAAAAGTTAAAATAAAATATTTTTTTAACATCTAGATATTTCTGTCTTGTGTTTTTTTTTATTTGATTAGGTTAGCTTCGTAGCTGCATGGAAGTTTTAATTACATTGACAAAATAGTGTAGCTCAGAGTACAATGACATAAATTTTCAACAAATATGAACAATTACTTGAAAAAAAATGTATAATAAACATTTTCCATTATTAATACATTAAACCAGAGACATATAATTGTCTCTGCACAAACAGTGAATAAATGAATATATTTAATTTTGATTAATCTAATTGTTGAAATTAAGATATCCTAAGTCTCTATAACAGAAAATATAAAAAATCTCTTTTTGTAATACATTGTATGTAAAAAAAATGCATTAAAATAATGACATGATACCATGCTGCCTTTAAAAACCAATTGCGTCAATCTTTAAAGAAGTTAATTGAAAGACTTTAGCAATAAAACATATGAATCAAATAGATGTAAGTATAACAGTTTATTTATTAAATTGCTTAACATAGAAGTATCCAATTGTTTAAATATCTTTCACGACTGAAAGGGAGGATCTACAACAGCTCCACATATAGTCCGTGGGCTGGAAACACTTTCCGTGCATCCCCCACTTCCGAACCAGACCGGTTTTTGTCAGTCCTTCTATGTCCCGTCTTTAAAATAAAACATGTTAACACGAACATAACCTGCACGCATAGACAGTATAGGGCCACTTTTATAGTACACCCGAAAAATTATTGTATTTTCGTTCTAACATAAGTTTCATCTTTTAAGCTCCATAACTTTTTACAGATCAGTAATATGTACTGAAATTTGGAATCAAATTAAAGCTAATTTAATATGCTTTACAATGAACACAAGTTTTGGTACTTTACGCCCATTTTATGATCAGGGGATACAAAAACTCTACCCCTACCCCTGCAAAAAATTGCGAAAATGCCGATTTTAGGCTGTCAATTCCTTTTAGATAAACAACCCTCATTATTTGATCTAGTTTTTATGCCTAACTTATCATTTGTGATACAATGTTGGAAAATAAAACCATTAAAGTCCATAAAATTTTGATTTTTGATATAAAATTTTTGAAAAATGGAATTTTTCGGAATTTTAGATTTTTCACAATTTCGACTTTTTGACTTAAGATTCCTTTTAGATAAACAACCCTCATTATTTGATCTAGTTTTTATGCCTAACTTATCATTTGTGATACAATGTTGGAAAATAAAACCATTAAAGTCCATAAAATTTTGATTTTTGATATAAAATTTTTGAAAAATGGAATTTTTCGGAATTTTAGATTTTTCACAATTTCGACTTTTTGACTTAAGGGTCGTAAAATTTGAATATATATTTAATAATTGCCGATGCAATAATAATTTATGATATGTTAGCAACAAATTGTACGCAAAAATTTTAGTTTCAGACGTATTATAGGTTCATAAATGTAAAAATTAGCACCCCTCCCCCTAAAAATTAGGAGAAAATTTGAAATATTCAGGCTCTAAATGATTAAAAGATAATGTTTAATGGGAATTCTAGCGTGTATTTCACTGAAACTGACATGCAGAAGATCATTTAAGTAGATTAAAACTTTTCAAAAGGTCTCTTTTCGCATCTTCTGACCGAAATTGTATGAAAAATGGGAATTTTCCGTTTTTCAGAATTTCTGCTGTTTTGAGTTTGAGATGCAAATACTTCATGGAATTGATATATAACTTGTAAATGTTGATTAAATTTTGTTTCATCATATCTAAGCAATTAGAAAGTATGCTTTTAAGCCTTTTAGACTAACTACAGTCTCATAAATTACAAACATATTACCCCTTACCACACATATTCAACACAATTTATTGCATTTTATTCAGCTTGAAAAGCTTAAACATATATCAAAAATAAGATCATGTGCCCGGTTTATGGGCAGTTATTGAGCGATTTAACTTTGAATTTCGGAAAATTCTGAAATACTGAAAATTCCCATTTTTCACTATAATCGTCAAAATTATTCAATATTACCCATAATTTGGTCAAAATTACATATTATGATGTATCAAATGCATCTTTTGCAAAGAAAGTAAAACATATGCTTTGTTCATTTTTAGACGGTCACACTTTGGAGATTTTGAAGTTTAATTTTGTTGGGGTAGGGGTAAAATTTTCAGTATTTATAGTCAAATTGAACACTCCTTATTTTTATAAACAGTGTCTTTACATGAAATATGTTTCGGTTGAGACAATACATTGGCATATCTGCAGATAAATCCTCCAGATTTGCCACATATAACGATTTAAAAGTGAATAAAGGACAAATCTGTAATGCTAAAAATTTCCATTTTCCATCAATTTTGGACAAAATATTGAGTTTAAGCTGACAACTGGGATTAGAAATACCAAATCATGATAGTATTCATGCAACTTTGTTATATTCAACGCAGAATTTGCGTGTGGTGATTATATTTATCCCAACATAGACAAAAAATTGACAATATTGTGGAAATTTGTAGGTGTAGGGGTAAGATTTTTGGTATTTAGAGTCACATTCAACACCCCTTGTTTTTCTAAACAATGTTTTAAGACATCTAATGTATCGCTTAGAACAATTAATTGGCTTATCTGCAGATATATTCTATAGATTTGATCCATATTGCGATTAAATAGTTAACTATGGACAAATCTGAAATGATGAAAATTCCCATTTTTCATCAATTTGGAGAGAAATATTGAGTTTTAGTCGACCAATGGGTGTTAGAATACCAAATCATGAAATTCATGCAATATTGTCATATACAACACACAATTTGTATGTTCTTGTTATGCGAACACAGACCAAAAAACACTAATTTCAGGGAAAATTGTTGAGGTAGGAGTAAAATTTTCTGTAATCAGAGTCACATTTAACACTCCATGTTTTTCTTAGCATTGTTTAAAAACACCAAACGTGCCGCTTGGTACATTAAATTGGCAAAGTTGCAGAAATATCCTCCAGATTTGGCATATATAACGATATAGCAGTGGACTTTGGACAATTCAGAAATGTTTCACCGATTTTGGGCAAAATATTGACTTTAAGTCAACAAATGGCTGTTAAAATTTAAAAGCATAATATAATTTATGTAACTTCGTTCTATACATCACACATTTTGCGTCTTCTGGTTATTTTCATGCGAAAAAAGACAAAAAATTGACTATTTTAGAGTAAATTTGCTGGGGTAGGGGTAAGTTTTATTGATATATGATGCATATATTACCTAAAAACGGCCATTATTTGTTATGGTTGTAAAGCAAATATAATAAGCTTTCATTTGATACCTATTTTAAATGATATTTGTTTACTAAAAAGTAATATTAGGCAAAAGAAACACAAAACTATTCAAAAACGAAATTATTCAAAGGTCCCTGTATTTGGTATATTTGAAAATACAATTTTGGTCATTTAAAATATGTTAACATTGTCTTAACCTGTTTTATATTGAAGAAATTAGATTGATAAGCTAAAAGCAATTTTCAGAATCGGGAATTGAGATGCACTTCGTGTTCTCTAGATCATCAAACTTACGCAATTTCAATGAAAATATAAGTTTTTTGTCAATATTTCATTGGGGTAGGGGAACGTTTAATTGCGCTATGGAACGTATTGGGCATGAAAAGTGTAAAAACTTGGGTTCTTTGTAAAGCTCATACAATAAGCAATCATTTGATACCTCGTTTTTATAACTTGAAGGAGTATTTATAAACCAAGGAGTATCTCCCTCATGCAAAGCTCTGTCCTTGGCTGATTTTGGCTTTACATTTAGATCACTTTGGTTTTTTGTTCTCTATCAGTTTTAAACATCTTTGAGTTTATGATCTCTCAAACGTTTAGATTTTATCTGCACTGATGAGACATAAGTTGTCGAAATGCGCATATGCAGAAATTTACATTAACTTCGGTATTTAGTTATTTGAAGGCATTTTGTCAACATTTTGAAGCAATTGAAAGAAAAACTTAAACGAAAAACGAAATTTTCCAAAATTTCGGAAGGTGGGTCTAAAAATGGGCCAAATTCCCCAAGTGCGTGCAGGTTATGCTCGTGTTAACATGTTTTACTTTGAAGAGGGGATGTATGCGGACTTACAAAAAGGGTGGGGTTCGGAAGTAGGGGGATGCACGGGTGGTTATTCCAGCCCATGGACTAATAGTGATAATTCTCTTATCTAAGACAGACAATTGAAATAACCTGTCTATTGCATTGTATGAAATCTGCATTAGAATTAAAAATTGAGAGGGTGTGTAGAACTATACTGGATTTTTTATAGAAAGAAAAAGTAACTTAATGTAAAGACATAAGTGAACAATATAACTTGGAATACTAAATTAAATCACTACTGTGATAGAAAATCGTATGAAGAGTGTATGTCGAGATATACTGGATTGATCATGGGCTCGTTTTGTTTAGTAATATTATGCACTGAAATAAAAAAAAAAATACGAAAGTAAAAGTGATTCTACGAAGAAAGAAGCACTGTCTCTTTGTTATAAAGTTATAAGTGTTTTTCTAAAGAAAAAGAAGCATTTTACCTTTTTTATCAAAAAAAAAAAAAAAAAAAAAAAGAAAGTGAAGCAGTTTAAGTTTTTACAAGAAGGAAAAGTCCTTCCTCAAAGAACCAATCAGCAGTTTTATTTTTTCAGAAGTAAAAGTGTTGTCCGAGACCGGCCTTTGTAATAAACTGTTTTTTTTTTCTCAAAAAGTACAATGTACAAACTATCATGGCAAAATTAAGTAAAGGGTGCAGATTTGTGTACATGACATAAGTCATTCTGTACATTCTTATCATTATCAGCAAGTTATTTTTAGTGTTGAATTTGCAACGCAGTAATTTCCTATCAACGCACATGTGTTCATTTTCACAGCTAAAGCGAATATAAAAACAGTCCTGATATGAAAATTCTCTTGGAATTATTTTACATCTAAAGTATTGCTGGGAGGCAATATACACAGGTTTAAGGTAAATTATATTGATCATTAAGAGGGTATGAGTCTCAAAATATTTGTAATAAGAATAGAAAATTTTGCCTTTTTTAAGCTTTGCTAATGGGGCAGCACAAGCAATAATAATAATAATAATAATAATAATAATAATAATAATAATAAGCAATGAAAATCAATGTAAGTATTTGATATATATTAGATGTCAAAATTATCTCCTGAAATGCTTTAAAATATATGAAAATATATTGGAAGTTGACAAAATTTGGAACATTGTCTATTTTTGCATTTTTAAAATAACCTAAGACCAAGTAGATTCATGTGCAAATATTTTTTAACCAGTTTGAATGAATACAACACAAGAATATCGATTGCTTCTGAAAATTGAGGTTCATACTTCCTTATGCACAATAGATATCGAGTTAAATGGTATAATAGAAATGTACAGAAACGTTCAGTAATAAAAAATGAACTTAGAAAGAGCTCGCGAATTTTTATAATTTATGAATACTTTTAAAAAAAAAAAATTCAGTTTGCCCCATATACTTTATGTTCTGTTTGATCGTCACTATTTTTTTGAAAGTGTCTTTTGCTAATAACGGTCCATTTCCCTTTTTACTCCTATCACCACTGTGGTGGCCGTAAATAATTTGTTGTCAATTCACAGTTGGTTCGTTTATAACGGACATGTAGTTGATACAGTAATTTCTTGAGCGAAAACTGTTACAAAAGCTGCTAAGACAGGAATGTGTTCAGTAATTGTAAATTTCGTCTCTTAAGAAATTCTATTGTATATGGGTGTCACAAATTAAAATGCTCATTTTCAGCTAGATTTCACGATATATTGGATTCACATTACCGATTTTGACTAACTGGCAGTATGACGGGTAAGAAAATGGAATAGGACATGCTTTCCATTCCGATGCACTCTCCGTTTTGCTGATGGTTTCCACTGCTACCGCTTTTGTTTTCTTATTTTTGTGGATGTATCCTGTCTTCATTTTTTGTTGTCTCATTGTGTCTGGACGTTAGTTTTTGTAACTCATGCGTCTTGTGTTTCTTCGGTATTCTACTCTGGTTTAATTAATCGATATTCATACGTATTCATTGCTTGTAATCAAATAATTTACATTGGTTGTAATTAAAGTATGTAAGGGAGGCTATTCCAAACTTTCATTTCTCGAATCATAAAATAATATTTCTTTTTTCAAGTCTTCTACAACTCTGAAAAAGGTTCCTTATACATTTTCTCCATATTATCCATTTATTTGTTCTTTTACAGTGGTGTTTGTCTCTCGTGCAGTGTGGAGTCCCTAAAAAGATTCCCTGTGCTTGAGGTGCATGCTCTCTTTATTATGTCAGTTATAGTGTACTTGTTCATTTGAGAATTGATAATATGAATGCAATATCAAACTTTAACATTTGGCTTTCTTGTGTAAAAATTATACTATTTTTCTGGCCATCTGTCTTTATATTTTGCACATCTCTTGAATTTAAACTTGCAAATGTTTCACAACTGTACAAAATAAGGGGTCAAAACGCATTATCTTTTGTTATAGACCTATATCAATTCTACCATTATTATCAAAGATTGTAGAAAGCAAGTTGCATACAACCTTGTAGATTTTGTAGAAGAATGTAGTTACTTCACAATTTTCAATTTGGATATCGTAAATATCACTCTTATGAAACAGGATTGACCGCACTTGTTGACGAGTGCTTAAAAGAAATTGATACAGGCAATATGATTGGTGTTGTTTTCCTTGATCTTGCAAAAGCTTTTAATTTATTAAATCATAACATTTTACTGAGAAAGCTCAAACAATATAATTTTCGACAGACTGCCTAAATTGGTTTAAATCATACTTGCCAAACAGAAATCAAATAGTAAAAGTCGGAAATTGCCAGTGTGACACACTTAATATAAAATCTGGAGTACCTCAAGGCTCAGTGCTGAGATATTTATTTATTTTAGTATATATCAATGACTTGCCTTTTTATATGCAAAATTAAAATACTCGTTAATTCACCCACGGCTGTGCTTTATATGCTACAGGAAAAGATATCGATTTTAAAAGAAACCAAAAAAATAATAATCTAAATCATCTTTTACGTTGTAGCAACGAAAATTAGATGCATTTGATCATTGAAAACCCCACTGCATGTGTATAGCCTCAAAACAAAAGTTTTCTACAATAGAGTATAATCCTGAACTAAGCATAAATGGAATATCTTTATCACTAACTTTATCTGAAAACTTTCTTAGTGTACTTTTAGTTAATTCGTTAACATGGTCTGTTCATATCGGTCATATTGTTTCAAAAGTAAATGCATTATCAGCAGTCTTGAGACGCATAAAAAAATATCTGAATTTTGATACTAGAATTTTGCTTAATAATGCATATATTCTACCGCATTTTGATTTTTGCTGTACAATATGGGGTAATTGTAGTAAATCTTTGAAAATACCATTATTAAATTGCAAAAGAGGGCGGAAAGACTCGTACTTGATAAATACAGTTTTGGAAAACCATTTTCGGAACTGTTCAAAGAAATTTGATAAAAGAATTGATTATCACAAATGTCTTTTAATATACACGTTATTAAATAATTTAGCTCCGTTATATATCCAAAATCTCCTAAGACAACTCAAAAAATATTTCTACATCTTACGATACAAGACCTAAATCAAAAGAAACTTTATTACTTCCAAACACTAGGACAGAACTTCAAATTAAGTTTTTCATACAGTTGTCCTTAATGTTGGAATGCTTTATCGGTAAGTGTTCAAACAACAGGATCTGTTCTTGAATTTAAGAGAAAATACGAGTCAATGTATTTTTGATGAATTCCTTAATTTTAATGTATGGTCATTTTATTTGCATATCATGCTACAAGTTTACAAAGTTTTAAAATGTTTATGAGGGACTTGGTGTAGATTCAAACAAGTTTACCCTCTTTAAATGAAGTTTTTATTATTATCATTATTATTATTATTTTACTCGCCAAGTTTTCTTACAATCACCTCGATGTGTTCCCTGTGATCATTTTTATTCTGTATTGTCTATAGGTTCCTTTGTCGGGAACTGAAAGCGTTGTTCCATTTACTTAATCTTACTAATAGGAAAAAGAAAGGAAACGGGGAATGTGTCAAAGAGACAACGACCCAAAGGGGAGTAATAACAACTCAAAGCCACCATAAGATCTTAAATGAACGTTGAGGAAACCCCACACCCAACGACAGGTCGGAGTAGGCCCCTAAATAAAGAGTAATCAAGTTCAGCGAAATAAACATCATCCTAGACTCCCATAGACATAAAGTGAACTAACTAGAAAACAGCCAAGACACACAAAGGCTTAATAAGTTTCCTGACTTAGGACAGGCGCAAACCTGCTGCGTCGGGGTTAAACTAGTTTTATTGGCCCAAACCTTCCCCCTAGCCAATGTGATAAATAAAAAGCAATAGTAACAACAGTAAAATTCAGTTAGCAACAGGACTGAATCAATTGTGAAAAATTAAACTGAAACAAAGAAATATACGGATATAAACATTAAATCACAAAAGACTACTAGCAATTAACTGACATGCTACATGTACCTCCAGACCCATTACCAAACGACAAATAGAACTATGTACCCTCAGTATACAGCTTCCACGAAGATCCCTTCCCGTGAGGAGGTTAGCATAATGGTTTCATGCATACATAAACAGAAAAGACACACAAAGGCTTAATAAATTTCCTGACTTAGGACAGGCGCAAACCTGTTGCGGCGGGGTTAAACTAGTTTTATTGGGCCCAACCTTCCCCCTAAAGCCATTGTGATAAATCAAAAAAACAATCGTAACATCAGTAAAATTCAGTTGGCAAGAGGCCTGGGTCAATTGTGAAAATGAAACTGAAAGAACTAAATATACGGACATAAACATGAAATCACTAGAGACTACTAGCAGTTAACTGACATGCCAGCTCCAGACCCATTACCAACTGACAAATTATGCTATGTATCCTCAGTATACAGCTTCCATTAAGATCCCTTTCTGTGAGGAATTTAGCATAATGATTTCATGTATATACCGGAATACATAACCCGTGTCCATGCAATACTGATTTTAGAAATTTAGAATGTGTTTAGTTAAAATGCAAAGACCCTATCAAGAAATTAATGTTAATACCAAAGAAGGCCATACGTAATGATTTAACGACAATACCGTAATTATAACCCTGATGAAGTAGACAATTTAAAGGTTTTATAAGTTTGTGGGCGAGTTTAAGTATTTTTTACTCTTATGTAAATCATTACCGTAAAATAAGGGATGTAAAATGCCGGCCTTGATAAGATGTTTATTTATGATTTTTAGGGATTTATAGGGATTTTGTTTCATGTACATTTCCTCCATATCCAATCCATTTATTTCTTATTTGTAGTTGTACTAGTAATAAGTGTAAATTGGCTTGTTGGTACATCTTTTGTTATAGCTTGTGATTGATAATTAATATGCTCCCATCATGGTAGGAAGCAAAGCCAAATACATTCATGTCGTCATTCAAAACAACGAAATCCATTATGAAAATGACTATAAAACTTAACGCCGAAATATGGACCTCTCGGTTGAAATATTAATGAAATCTCTGAATAAAAACGAAAGATTTATAATAATTTTTTTCGACAGAGTTACTTAATTTGACGTTTCGATTACTTCAGCTATAATTTCACAGGATAAGAAAATACCAAGCAGTGTATTCATGTTAAATAATAAAATTTAGAAGTTTGATATCTCTATGGTTTTTCTTGCATTTTCATAGAAGAGAGATCTGCTTATTTACTTAGGATTATCTCTTTTCTAATTACAGAAATCAATTTTGGATAAATCTTCCTTTCTGCAGACAGTTATCAGTTCTTAAACGTCCACTGATTTTTGTTTTTTATGATTTTTTTTTCATTTTTCTTCAAAGTGTGAAACAGGCATGAATTTTATAATGGCACATATTGTCGAACCTGCACATATTTTAGTATGTGCCTTTCTAAACTTCACTGCGGGCGACAATATAATGAAGAGTATATCTGCACATATTATCGCCTCAAACATAGACAAGTTAGAAAAGTAATCATTTGAAACATGAATGGATCGTATACCCCAATTATCTTTCAACATTAAACAATTCAATATTGTATTCTTCAAAACCTGAGTGAAACAGAATGTAAACACGGAATATTTGGGCATGGGGGAGTGCAAAAAAGAGTTCCGGATTTTGAAACCCCTTTGTTGCAAATGAAAGTTTTATAAGGCAAAAATGGCAAATGGCTTTTTCTGGCCAATTTTTTGCCCTTGACTTTGTTTTTACTCACTTTTAAGTACAAAAGCGATTTCTTGTAATTAATGAGAAAATACCAGAACATGAAGTTTTGAAATAAAACAATAGAATAACAAATTTGCAGATTGTTAAACAGAAATGCAGAACTTTATTTGTCATATATACAAATGTGTGCATGTGAGAAAACAAAACCAGAAAGTTTACAAAAACAATAATGAAAATAAGGATTTCCCTGCCCTAAGTACAAATGACATTTTAATAGAAAGAAACTTAAATTATTCAAAACCTCTAAGAAAGATTTTCCAAGTCTGACTCAAAGAAATTCAAAACTTTGCTCAGATCAAAATCTAAAATTGGAGGTGAACGAAGGAATCCCACGATAAAGATTCTCAAAAAGTCATACATATCCATTCATTCGTTTAGGAGGAGTTGCAGAGGGCATAATAGTACCCACCCCCAAATGACAATGCATGGCTAAATCTGTGTATTGCTATAGGAACCCAAACTTGTTCAGATCAAAGTCTAAAGTAGGAGGAACACTATGACAATATGCGATAAAGATTCTCTGAATGTTTCGTCAAATTCTATTCATCGGGTTTAGGAGGGGTTGCGGAATTCATACCAGTACAACCTGCCAATGACAATGCATTGCTAATTCCATATATGTCTATTGGAAAAACCCAAAAATTTATCAGATCAAACTTTAAAGAAGGAGGCGCACTGTGGCATCACAAGGTAAAGATTCCCTGAAAGTTTCATCAAATTCCATTTTTTGCTTTATGGGGAATTTCGGAATGCATACCAGTATCCCCTTATGACAATACATGGCTAAATCAATGTGTGATAATATGGAATCCAAAAGGTTTAGGATCGGAATTTGAAAAAGGAGGTGCACTCTGTCATCACATGATATAAAAATTTCCTTAAAAGTTTTATCAAATTCCATTCATATTTTTGGAACAATTGCCGAAGGCATACAAATACCCCCGAATAACAATGTACGGCTAAGTTCATCTGTGGCTATGAAAGCCCAAAAATTGTTTATATCAAAATCTAAAATAGAAGATACATTATGGCAATTACACTTAAAGTACTCAAAACAAGTGATGTGTCTAATTAAGATCTTACTGTTAAATGCATGTTTTTCATACCATAAAGATTAATTTGGAAAACCGTATTTAGTGGAGTGTAAGAGAAATGGAAATATTAATACCAATTCATAGGTAAAATAGTGTTAAATGCCTAATTTTAAAGATATAAGTGCAATTTATGTTTAGTAGTATTTCCGACGAATCGAAAAGTTAAAATCACTTTTAATTAACATTCTTACTAATACAAAAACAAAAAGGTTACGTTTTTCTTTTTTTTTGGGTATTTCTATTTAGTGTTCGGACAATACCTGAAACACAAAGACATATTTGTCAAATTATCGCAAAAATACATAAAATTTCAGAATCCCCAAAATTCCGATTTTTCACTGATTCTTTCATCAAATCCGCTACCCTCTTCGAAAAATGCGATTTTTGATGAAAATTCCGTCTTTTACGTTGCTATGTAAACCAAACGACTCAAAGCAATGACGTCAAACACAAATGGAAGGTGGAATACTTTACGCTGACAACAGATACGGTCGAAAATTCAGCATTTGCCTGAGAGTTTTGATTTTATATTGAGGTATGGAACGCTGTCCGAGCCAAAAAAGGCATTTTTCGTACTTTTCATTGTTTTTTTTGCAGGAAAAAATTCTAAAATAACATCTCTTTTATTATCGGTTACTACATGTACCCAGTTAAAGCTTAGACCCAAAAAGTATAGGCTTGGTTGCCAGATGTGTTACTGAAACGGATTTTGGATGCCGACCCCTGTCCTAAAATCGCCTTTTACAATTTTTTCCCGGCACTGCAACTTTCAATTTCGATACTGCAAAATATTGGACTGCAAATGGAATGTTTTTTGGTTTAGTGTGTACAAAAATTATCATGAAATCATAAAATGCCCAAATTTTTTAGCCAAAATTGAATGGATGGCTTTGAGAGTCAGAATACCTGAGTCAAGTAGCGTGTATCATATATGATACGCAGGGCATTAGAGGGTTAATATATAATATTTACTAAAAATAATAATTATTTATACTTTATTAGAGATTATTGTTCTTTCTTATGGAGAAATAATTAAATAATGAAGACCTTGAAAACTAAAAATCCGAAAATTCCTATTTTGCATGAATATTTCATTTATGTTGGGGATCCTCAACCATTTACCTCAACCTACCTCTCCAGCCTATGGAGTGTACATTTCACAGTTTATTCGTTACTGTCGAGCTTGTAGTTTGTACAGTGATTTTTTGAACAGAGCAAAAACACTGTCCCAAAAGCTGCTTAGTCAGGGATTTGTTCAACCTTTGTTAATTTCATCCCTCAAGAAATTCTATGGCCGTCACCATAGCATCATTGAAAGATATGACGTGTCAGTATCCCAAATGAAAGTGGACATTTTCAGCTAGATTCACGTCTTCCCGGATTTGACTACCGACTTTGACATTTTCCCGGATTGAATCACTCACAGTGTGACGGGTGCTGTTAACAGAGCAGGACATGCTTACCCTTCCGGAGCACCTGATGTCACTCTCAGTTTCACTGGAGTTCGCACTGTGAGTGCCTTTGTTCTGAATGTTGTGGTTTCTCGTTCTGTGCTTTGTGTCTGTCTGGCGTCATTGTTTTTGTGTCTAACGTCATTGTTTTCTGTGTTCTCGTTTTCGCCCTGTCTTTGGACTTCGATTTTTGTGAATATCTCCCCTTTGTTCCTTCGGTATTCTACTGCCGTTGTTTTATGATTGCACATACATCACGCACGTTGTTATGTGTATTTTGGATTTTGAAAATAATGTAATATTTCACTTTTATAAAGAGTTTAGGGCAATCCAAGCTGATTATGTGAAATAAATTGTTTTGAATATTTGAGGAAAGGAGTATATTTGCAATTTATGAGACTGTACAAATGTAGTTATTCTCAAATGATTAAATGCATACTTTCGCTTAGTTTAGACATATTAAAACGATATTTTGTCAATACTTTCAATATGTCTTTTGTGCTAATTGTATATTTATAGGAATTAAATTCACATGGAGTTCTATCTAGTAATGATCTGATTGAATCCATGTTGTTATATACACAATTACATTGTCATTTTAACATCTCTTACATCCTCTTAACACGATAAACATAGTTTATGGAAGTCCTGTCATAGCGATACTGACGTGCAAAAGTAACAACAGAACCATAAAAATTTTGCCTTTAAGGCAATCCTTCATAGTCGAGGGGGTATAACCTCTTGCTAAAATACAATACGCTGTACCGAAGATGCGAAAAGACTCGAGGTTTCGAATCCGGGCATGGGTCAACCAAAAATTCAAACTGTCAATCAAAAGATTTTGAGAAATGTAAATAACCATGACACTGTTAGATCAAAATTATATAAATGTATATAATTATGCCTGATTTTTGCAATTTAGATAAAAATATTTGTGGGATTATGTATTTTATTCAATCGTTCCAACATCAGACTAATCATACATCCTTTGTTATTCGATGTGTCTGATGAAAGTTCCTGCAAGGTTACATGATACGCGATATATACAAAATTGTAACATTTTTACTATTTGGAGTCTCATTGGCCCTTCTTTTGACACATATTGTCTGACAAAAAATACAACATGAAATTTGAATCTACCGTTTTTTAAGAACTAATATTTTTCAGCTCAGTCCATCAGGTGCCATCACTTTCAATTGATACATGCCATTTTTTTTTCTTCTGTTCCTTTTGTCCTTGTTTGAATTTACTTTAATGATTTGAAAAGTTAATGTCATCTAAGGAGTGTCCATTGCTTCTTTCAAATGTCGTACAACATAAGCATCTTTACTTTCCTCAGGGGCTAAAACAGCCTTATTGTGGTGTTAAAGTTGACGACTCAAGAATGTCGCTCAAGTTCTCATGTCTTTCAAATGAAACAAGGGAGACACGGGAAGCTTTTGTACAAGCTGCGATTATTTTCGACCAGACTCCAATATCGTGTCACAAAGTAGTCAGTTTTCTCAGGTAAGTTTTACAAACAATTACAATAATTGTTTTTTTTTTTTGTATGAACAACAATAAAAAAGTTGTTCTGTTGCTTGATTTTACCATGTATTTGTAGAGAATTTGTCTCATGCACATATACCCCATATTATTTCATAGGTTTTTTTTTTTTATCTCTTTCAGTATGAAAGTTATACAGTTGATGCCGCTTCTTCTGCTGTTGACTTTCCCATTTATTGTTGAGAATGTCAGTCAAGGCGAAATAAGTAAAATCAAATCTGGAATGCAATTTGCAGAGAACTTAACAGGACAACTAAGTTCGTCAGGTTTCGTTAAATTTCTTAACACGGCAGCAAAATCAGCTATTTCCTATGTTTCCACGACGATTTCTTTTCTTGGATTGGTTTTATCGTTTCTAGGATCCAATGAATCTCGAGAGCTATTGGAAATTAAAAGAATGTACAATGAAATGAATAGGCGGTTTGATTTGATTGATATTGAACTCGACAAACTCAAAAAAGAAATTAACTGGTCACAAGTGAAGCTTCAGTACAGTTCTATTGAACAAACTATTTTGACGAACTCTAAGCTGTTAAAGGCGATATATCAAAATCCTTTGCAAATAAAAAATAGCGAAAAAGATTATTTTATCCATTCATTTGAAAACAATGGTTTGCAGACAACATATCAACTTTACTTGGGACTAATTGGTCAGGGACTTACTCTGAACAACGACTTGTTGCACGTGGCAATGGTTTCCTTTGAATACGATAGACCGAAAACTCAACAATTTATGTTGGGGATCCTCAAACTCTTTGTTGATGGGGTTATTACAGAATTAGCCTACCGCAAGTATAAATATGGAGATGCTGAGTACGCGTTCCATAGAGAGGAATGGGCATCTCGCATTCATAATGTTACAGAAAAAATAATGACAATCGATAAATTGATACGAAGAAACTATTATGTGCAATCTCAGAAGGATATTGATAGATTTTCCAAGAAAAATCCCAAAGCCATCATGAACAGCACAGTTTTCTCCCATGACATTTACAGTTTCCTCGTTCAGAAGTATGATTGGCGTGACTGGCTAGTAATTGTCTATGAACCAATATCCGGCGACAACAAACATTATAACCATTTTTGTAGTAATGGGTTCAAACGATATGGGGTGTTTGGGCGTAATATTGCTGTTGCAAGCGTCGATCAAATGCAAAAACATATCGATAAAAGTGGTGATGAGACATTCATCCGTAGAGTTAGTACATCAATTCCAAAAATGTGCGATGACTGCGCATATATGAATTATTGTGTGCCATGGCCCTGTCCAAAATTGTTAAATGCAAAGGAAGTATTTGATAAAATACCATCATCTAAAAAGGATTGCAATGGATATCAATCTGTTGGAGTAATCCGTTCAGGGAATGATATATGTTATCAAGGTCTTCGCAACAGAGTTTTATACGAGAATACGCCTGGAAGTAATTCCTACTCAATTTATTTCTTCGGATGAAATGTAAAGCGAGGTTTTAACTGAATGTCTGATGACAAAAATAAATAAAACGAATAGTTGGGTAGCAATTAATGAAAAAGACGCTTAGTTTTCGACTTTCATGCACCCACCTGACATGCAGGTAATTTTTGCTTTAAATGAAAGTCAAATGATCATATCATCAGTTTTAAGCGGTCGTAACGAAATCGTATGGTACGTTTTTCTGTAATTTGACATTTATTTTAAAGTTTTGGGGAAAACTGGTAATTATGGTACTGCGGGGGAATCGATTAGAACTCATGTAAATGAGCTTTAATGTGAGTTGATCTATATTTTATTTATAAAGTTAAAGCTATACAACATAACGACTATAAAGTCTTTAAAATACATTGTATTTTATCTAAGAAAAAACGTCATTTTTTATAAGTTTTCTGCTCATTTTAAGAGCACGGACTCTTTTGTTTTACTCTTTTGTGAGAGCATTACTTATTATATGAATTTTGTTTTTGTATAATATAATATGAACAATATGCATCAATTTCCAAAGAAAAAGCAACACTTAAAAGCATTTTAAACGGTAAATTATTGTTTTTATCTGAAACTATTGAAACTATTGAAACTATTGAACATGCCGGAATTAATTACGTATCCCTTACCAATATTCATTTATACATTTACCTGTAAATATACATCTTTTTTACCTAATCTGATAATATTATTGCGTGCATTTATAAAGAGATTTGCGCTTTTCTAAGTATGCACTCCTTATAAAGTATCGAATGGTGTTCATGAAAATATTTTTTGATAAAAATAAGCTTTGTACATTATTTGTTATGTATTGATCGCAAGGTATACCTGAACAACCCATTCCTGTTAAAATAACAGTCCCATCTTCAAAAGGGAAATACCCTCTATCAAACGATAATGTGTATTATATGCCAGAATTCTGTGTCATTCAGCCAGCAATTATTTTACAAGCAAAAACACTTTCAGTTGCCTTTTTCTTTTGATAAGACGATTAAATGGGTTCAGACACTACCCCGTCAGTGAATAGCCAAGTCCTGACAACCTGACAAGTCCAAATCATCAAGAATAGATTGGTCTGCTTGTGTCTTTTGTAAATTAAGGCTTACAAATGTGACCAAAAGTACACAGAATAACGTCCATAGAAGTACAAATAACCCCTAAAAGTAGCACAACTAACTTCTGATAGCAACATGCATTGCCGGAAATAAATAGTAAAGATTTTGCATGCACAAAGCGTATTTCATTATTCTGTTTGTTTGACAAACTATTTATTGCAACATATAAAGGATGACAATGATGAAGTTTTAGCGTCTGAACACAATGATTCGCTTCAGACTCTTTCATGTTTGATTTATTAAGAAATAATTTGTTCATTCACAGGTAAATTGTTCACATTAGCACACTTACTTGAAAAAAAAATCTAAATATCTCCCAGCTACTTGAAAAGATAGCCACATAACATACACCGACTTCAACAAAAATGGAAAAAAAACTCTGTGGTATTTAGTTATTGCAAGGTGATGGCATGTCAAACCATGACATGAAAAAATGGATATAGCGTTGCTCGACATCTAGCAATGAATTCCGCTCAAACCGGTGCTAGGGGCCGTCTTGAACTTACTGTGAGGCCCGACTGTGAGGTATGAGCAATTCTCATCGTTGAAGGCCTCGTGGTGACTTCAAGATGAGGAACAAAATAAAATCGTTGTTCCATTGCTTGGTTTTACTATGTATTTGTAGAGATTTTGTCTCATGTGCATTTACTCCATATCACTTCATCGATTATTTTACTTTTAGAAGGTTTCTTTTCTGCAATAGGTATAAAGGCGGAGGTGCGTCCGATTCCTGCTCTAGATTATCATGTTAAACGTGAATATTCTGCATGCACTTTTGTTATTTTACATTATTGAAACAGTTATATGAGAAACTGAATATCCTATTCATGATCAAATATCAAATATACCTCAATCTCTGACAGTGTTTTTGTACTGGCTTCTTGACGATTCCACTTTTCAGTCTGCAATGGATGCAACTGACTTCTGTTCCTTGAAATGCTCCGTAAATTTTTATCAATAGCAGAATGTTTCTGTTAATACTCATTTTACTGTTTCATTCGGGACTTGCTTTACAATCTACCATATCTTTGATTCGAAAAACTTGATTCAGATACTGAACAATCATGGTCTGTGTGCCTCTTACTATGAATAAGACAATATCTTATAAGTGTAGCTGCTTGTGAAACAAAAACAAAGATCGCACAAGGGTCATATTTACCTCATGTCATACCAAGGGGATCTTATACACACAAGTATGTGTTAAACTGACAACACCCAATGGGGCTTGCCTGGTTCAAATACCATCGAGTAAACCGTAAATTCAACAACATGCCCTCAATCTTCACTGGCATAGGGAATTGTAACCCTTGGCTAGCGAAGATGCATGCCCTCGTGTCTAGCTTAAAATCAAAAGTTTGAATAACATCCAATCTAGCTTAACCTCCTTAAGCTTCGCCCTTGGATTTCGGTTGGCGAAAAGGTAGCAACGGTCTTGAACAAGTTCTTTGTACTGGAATGATGTCATCAGACTTTTTACAGGTTTAAAGGTACATCTGTTTGCAGTCGTTGCCTGATTTGCATCGACTTGCGTCCTTGCTAGGAAAATCACGAAAATTTGTTCTAGCAACAAGAGTCAGCTGATAATGACAATTATAGATGTTAATATATATGTTTACATTAAGCACGGTTAAATTGCATATTATACGTTATAACGTTATGAATAAAGCTTGACAACAGCTTAAACACGTGATTGGATATCTTTGCTCAACGTTGTGAATATATCCCCCAATTTATTTCCAAAAAATAAATCAATAAACAATTAAAAGAAAAACATGTTGTCCGACCTTTGAGTGGTTGATAGACTTAGTCCACTACCAGGAAACCTGATTTTCTGTATTGTTGTCTATCCGTTTAGCCTTTTCATTATTTCTGTAGAATATCTCCATCGTTCATCTTATTATACCTTACATAATAAGTAATTGATTCTATTGGTTCAAATAAAGTCATGTGACATAAAATAATCTGGATATTTTTCTTAAATTGGCACAAAGGTTGAATAACCTTTACAAAATTCTCATGTCCATGGAATATCCAAAATTATTCACCGGTGAATAACCCTTGAAAATTTAAAAGTATGGTGGTTAACCATGTTTTGTGAAATTTTATAGTATTTTCATAAAAAAAACTAAAAATATCGATTTGTTTTGATATAATTAAATATAAGGACGTTATCGGTCGGATTTTGGTAGCCTCTGGTTGCAGTTTACTCTGAATTGTCTCCCATTTTAATTACGTCATGATCGTTTGTATACAAATGGCAGCTGCCAGTGTCAGGTTTGGCAGTTCAACCGATGAGTATTTGGACCAGCTCCTAGCTAATAAGGACACCGACAATACTAAAAAGGCAACATAATTGGCATTGACATGCTTTGCGCAATCATGACAGGGAGTTCGACTTCGAAACACGAGAGGCCTTGAAGGGATAAAGGTTTGGTCCGTCTAAACATTTCCAGAAGGAAATAGATATTGCTATCATTAAAAGCGATATGATTATGTGATTATGTGGGAAAAGACATAAGAAAATGTGTTATTTAGGTTCATTGTTTTGTGAAGATGTTCAATCTTTCATTACTATGGGCTTAGAGAATGCATTATGTCAACTGTTCAAGTCTACATAACAGTTTATTGTAGTGACAAATCAATGACCATGAGGAATTAATGGTTTATAAGCATCAAACTTACGGATATAAAAATTGATTTCATAGGAGGGTTTTTCGTGACGTCACCGGAAGTGGCAACCACCATCCGCCATATTGCTGAGTTGAAAACAACATCTTGACAACCGTATCGCTATTGAGTGAATAGCAATAGATAACCACGGAGTACGTTTACGAAAACGAAAGAATGGGCTACAATTATAAATAATTCCTTCATGATTATCACCAGAAAATGTACGATCTCTCAAATAAGTACATTTTGTTAATGATTTTTGAGATCGTGTGGAAAAATAATTCTTAAAACTCGTGGTGCCGTCGACGGTCGGATGAGACAAACATATGATGAAGGGCATTCGGCATATATATACAGCAAACAGATAATATATTTATTTTAATAAAAAAGAGACGATTTCACGGCTTTTTAATCTATTGTCATCATAAAATAAAACATAAGTCGTTGAGTGGTGTGTGTGGGTGGGGGGGGGGCATGGAACAGAAGCTCCACGAGTTAATGTTTTACAAATTTATTTCCTTGTTAAATTAAATTATCTGTTCCAAGTGGGATAAACAAAAAAAAATGTTTGAAATGTAAGAAAGGTTCGTTGTTTCAACTGTGAAATTTGATAGAAGACAAGTATAATTTTGGAAGGGGGTGATTTTTAGTCCTGACCACAACCACCAGAACTTTTAGGCATTTATCGTCATTTCAAAATATTCAACATCTGAATATTATTATTCTAATAATCAGGTGTGACTTAGTCTACTTGCCATGTTTGATAATTTTTGTCAAAAAATCTGAACGAAATTTACTGATTTTTTTTCCCGAAAGAAGGAGTCAATTCTATCCAAAGACCCCCCTTCCAGGATCTTTAATTTACATGTCAACATATCAACAAATAGTTTCTCATCTGTATTTTGATTCAATTTATAAAAAAGAAAAACTTCAGCTTGGTAGCACTGGGTGTTGAAAGATAAAATTTACTGTTCCAAGTGCCAAATGCATATCTTTAGTTATTATTGAAGTCAGGTAGACTCTATGCCAGTGGTGTCCAATTCTTTTTTTTTCAAATATTTTTTTTACGATTTATTTAAATCTTTATGCATATATATGCTATATTTGGCTGAAATACCCCAGTTTCCCTTTCTCTTCTGGTTAAACTTTATGTCGTGTGTATTATTTAATTTCTTTAATAAAGTCAAATATTCAAATTCATCATATCAAAAGTTTACTTACGTTTCTAAGATTTTATGACATAAATAATATCCAGGGACTATAAATCAAATTTCATCACTTTTTTTACGTTTTTTTTCTACCTTGATTAATGATGTAAACTTGTTACAGCATTTAATTTCAAATCTGCTCATTACCTGCTTGATTTTATACCTGCATGTTTCTTTGGGACATATATCAAAGGCAGACCCTAGGTGTGTTTATGAGATGACATTAAACATCAATTCTTAACTTGATTCTAATATACAATACCCCTAGCTGTGATTGACCACCTGTCAGTTTTCACCTGGTAGATGCTAATCAGATGCACAGGTAACATTTCACCTGGTCGTTCTAATCAAGTTATATCCTAATTAATTCAAGATAAACTACCACCAGAATGACCTTTAATTCAATTAACATAATTATCATTTTATTCCATGTACAAATATTATAGATACAAGTTGTATTTTTAATGATTAAGAGACAAAATTTAAAAAAAATCAATTTAATTCTGAAATATAAATATTGATAAAGTTTTTCTATGATATTTAAACACTTAAATCAAAATAGCAATCGAAATATGTGTACATTTATTTAATAAAATATCAGAATTTTCTCTTCATATCAACTCATATATCCTTTTGTTTTCAACTCAATGTTGTTTCCAGGAAGTGTATCTAGGCATAATCGCAACGCCCCCTGGTGTTTAAAAACCCTGCTATAAACAAATAAGGTAAGATTATTTTATGCAAGGGAACAAAATAATTAAGGAAAGGGCGATTTACCGTCTGATCATGGGTTATCGTGGGACATTAGTTTTCATGGATTACATTGTTTTTCAATGGAAATCATGACGTCATAATCGACACTTAAAGCCACGATGGCGTTGCTCCAAGTACTGTATATATGATGTGTCAAACTAGGGTAAATCCAAGATTGGTTCAAGTTTCTCCCAGAGATATTGGTTTTTGGCAAGACTTTGTGTTATATCAGAACACTGACAATGATATTTATATTTCATGGTTTTATATTCAATCGATAAAATCCATGAAAACTAAGAAATACGAAGAAATTATGTATAGCTAAATGCAAGCGAGACAAGATCACATGCAAAGCAGAATGTGATATCAACAGTGGAAAAAATCAAGTGATTTCATTATTTTACATACATGTATTTTTTTCAAATATTTAATCCATTGTTTATTCGGTATAATAAAACATTTACGGCCCTCTGAAGAGGTGAATATCTAAATTTGTCAACCGTACTAGGGTTATTTCCCTCGGGTTAAAGCCCTCGGGAAATAACCCTAGTACGGTTGACAAATTTAGATATTCACCTCTTCAGAGGGCCGTAATTGTATATTATTATCTAGTTCGATACATGTCATTTCTTTACTTGATTTCTTTTCCCAAATTTTGTACATATAGCCTTCTATGATATTCTAATGCTAAAAATGTATTTCCGTTAAATAGTTCATAGAATAATGACGTCAACCGTTAGATTGTATAAAATACCCGTTTGCTCACAAAATATGCAAGAAAATGACGTCATCACCCACTGACTAAAATTTTTATCATTTTAACTTTGGCTCACTCTTTTCTCTTGTGAAGTTAAACATTTTTGTCACATTTTACTTCCGATTTTTTTCCCAAAAAGCGATTTATGCCCAAAAGAAGCAAAAACTGAAAAAAAGAAATTTGACCTTTGAACCCAGTTTTTGAGAGAATGTACCATATTTAGCTTTTACGACCGGTATAATCTTATAGTATAGGTCATAAGCTTTCCTTTGATATGCAATTTGCCTGCATGTCACATGGGTGCATTCAAATTCAAAATTAGTCGATAAATTTACCCGACTAGAAAATACATTACACTCTTGAAATAGTATTTATTTCTATTTTCTCTTGCATTACAGTTAGGACCATTGTGGTTGACAATTTTTCAGGTGGTTTTTGCACCTGTTTTATCTTTTTGCCCTTGGCATTTCGGGTCTTACAACTCTGTTCGGTAAATTTGTTATTGCCCTCAACTTGGAATAATATTTCGCTTAAATAAGGTGGTCTGCCGGTCGTCGGTCATACTTTAGAGTACGAAGATTGCATAATTTGCATTGTAGGTAATTTTAGCTTCCAAAAGGATATTACTTGTATGCAACAAATTGTCCTGTTATTCTTTGATTGTCCCTGATTCAACGCAATAAATACAGTATAAACTAGATAAAAAAACTGTTCGCAAAGCTCACTAATATATACCCATCACTCTTCCATTTGATTCAAGAAATTAAAAATCAATCAAATCAAATTATGAAATAGGACATTATGTCAAAGAGACCGTATTAGAGATTCATGAAAATCTATTCAGTGGTTCAGGGGGAGTAGCGGATAAGAGATGGATACCGGCTTGTAATGTAATTGCAAAGCACATGTTTTGCAACGGGAAATTCCAAAATTAAATTAGATAAAATACTTTAATAATACACCTACATTTTTTGAACGCAGACTGTACAAGTTTTATGAAAACCTATAATTTGTGGTTCAGGACGAGTAGCGGATAAGAGACGGGATCTCAAATATATAGTAATGGCTATGTCCATGTCTTGCTACGAGAAGCCCCAAATATCAATCAAATCAAATTCTTAAATAGGAAGTGCACATACATAGGACGACGGTTTGGATCCAAGAAAACGAGTTTAACCCCGTCGCAATTATTGCGCCTGTCCCAAGTCAGGAATATGTTGGTCATTGGCTTGTCCTTGTCTTCTTAAAAAGTTTTAGTTTCTTGATATTCGGGTTATTGGACGTGGTTTGTTTCCATCGATTTATTCACTTTTATCCTTTTTGGGACCATTTAAGGCTTGCTATATGGTGGGAGGTTCCTCACTGTGTTGAAGACCGTACGGTGACCCTAGATGCTTTGTTTTAGGTCGTTTTAACTTGAGATGGGATGTTGTCTCCTTGACATTTATCTCATTTCAATTTTTTTCATGTTATGTCAAAAAAATTATGCCTAAGTTTCATTAAAATCCATTTATTTGTTCAGGAGGAGTAGACGATAAGAGATGGGTAACCTAAGGTGTAACAGACGTACGGACAAACCTGTCGCTTTGCAACTCATGTGTTTCTAGTACATAGTTCAGTGTGCAAGCGGAAATAAGGCAATATTGATTTACTACGAAATACGACATATAAATGCATCGTATCTCGCTAAACTAAACTTAATTAAAATCAGTGCAAATAATAGCACACATTCTCACCTTATTTACCTCTTTGTCGTCATATTGAATGTTTAGACTAGCAATATCATAATAACCAAAATCAATCAATACTGTGACGTATATGGCAGACCGGGATGAATTGTAAAATAACATCGATTGGAATCAAATAAAAGAATAGTGATCATAGAAAATTCATGGTAAATGAAAATGCATATTTTCGATATTTTCACATATAAAGTAAGTTAGAACCGAACCATCAGTCTAAAACGAACAATCGAAGGACAATCGGAAAAACAAAGAAACAAAGACATAACATGAGTTCGACACAGAAAGGAACAAGATGTGTTTTGTGAAACACTTATGCCCCCGGGTAGATGTAAAGAAAAAACTTTGAAAAATGAGTGTCCTTTTGACAAAATAATTTGTAGAAATAAATTCTGGTATCAACAGAAAAGTTTAAATCACATTAAATGATGATTGCAATTGGATGCAAACACAGAAGTCACACAAATGAACTGTTCCAATCTTTATCCAAGCATTTTTAAGAAAACAATTTTCAACCCCCCCCCCCCTTTTTGGAACATTTATAGCCAACTCATGGTTTTCTGTCTATCAGTATTATCAGTACTTTGATTACACCAGGGATCATCAATACTGGTTCCCCAAAAGTGGAGGAATACACAGAAGAGAAGAAATGAAATAATGGATATTTTTAGTAACATCCCTCATCATTGATATATATTATGTGTATATAGTACCTGTAAAAACGAAAGTGCATAAATGAAGAAAATATGCTGAATGATTTAAAAAATCTTTTTTACAAAAAAAATTGTATAGATATCAAGAAACATTTCATCATAAATGAGTTTTATTTCTATATATATAAAATAAAACAAAATATAATTTCATTTTTCTGGTGAAATTTTACCGGACAGTCACATGCCAAGGTCAAGGTCAAAAGTCTAATATTCTGGTTCCAACTGAAAGGTCTCTTCACAAGGAATACACCTGCAAACTATGAAAGAACTATTACTTACCATTCAAAAGATATGCTCAATGTTAAAGTTTTTATGCTGTTGTTCACAGCCCAAGGTCAAGGTCACAAGGTCAACTATTCTGGTACCAATTCAAAGGTCTTGCCACAAGGAATGCACTTGCAAAACATGAAAGCAATATCATTTACCGTTCAAAAGATATACCCAATGTTAAAGTTTATTATTTTTGTCAAAAAGTCCATCACATGTCAAGGTCAAGGTCATGAGGTCCAACATTTTGGATCGTTTGAAAGGTATTGTCACAAGAAATACACATGCAAAAAATGAGAGCCCTATCATTTACCATTCAAAAGATATACCCAATGTTACAGTTTTTTTTGTGGACAAACAGACAAACAGACAAACAAACAGACAGACAGACAGACCAAAAACTATATGCTCCTTGGAACTTCGTTTCACGGGGGCATAAAAATGAGGATACACACACATACAAAAATAAACAACATGGACCCAATAAAAAAAACCATGGGTGAGATCAGGTGCACTCGTAGAGAACGCATTTCCTGCCTCTTATCAGACACCCGTCGTGTTGAACAAGTCAAATCAGGTCGTTAAGTCAATTCAGGTACAGGAAATAACAATTACGCTTTTTTGGTTGTCATCTGGGAAACAGATATACAATAGCGATCCACAGGATCGTGATGTTGACCGTAAAACTTCTGCAGTGATGACTTCAAATTATGGGTAAGATACTCTCTTATAAGTAGCCTATTTGTGACCAACTGGGCTCTAACACGGAAAGCCTTGTATCGACCACAGGCTCTTGAGTAGCAAAAGAGTTTGGAGATGTAAACTCCATTTGCAGTTGTCAGATGTAAACTCAACAAAAAATGTAGGAGTGTTTGCTCCTTGTTGAAGGCCTCATGGCAACTGTAAGAACAACAATGAAAGCGTTGTTGCATTTGCTTTATCTTAAATTTATAGGGATTTTGTTTCATTAAAATTTACTCCATATCCCTTTATTTGCTGAGGTATATTTTTCAATATCCAATAAAATCTTAAATGTGGGAGTAATTTCGATCTCGAACACGATTCAATAGTAACGGAAAGATCACCATTAAAATTAGAGAATATACGCCATATTGTGGGCGAGTTACATTTTTTTTGTAATAAATTTTAGCTAATCAAGATCAACGAAAAGGAGGTTCTGGGTATTCGGGAAAAAAAAGAACAGTGTATAGATTTACTGTTCGTAGCTACAAGTTGTATCTCTTGACAGTGGGGTAGATGTATTGTGGTATGTGTTTGCGTGACTTGTTCCTTATCGTGCATTTTTTGTTAACTTACCTCGTCACTCATGCATACAAGATGAGGTGCAAAAATGTCGAATTCAAGGAATTTCTCTTATATTTGTAAGTGGCGCAGTGGTTTCACTCGAAAAGACATTTAAATAGTCAGCCAGATAAGGTAACAAATAGCCTTTTGTTATTCAATATTTTGAATTTGAAAAAAAAGACTTTAAATTAATGTAAAAATATGCAAAAGTTAAAATTACTATGCACCTACGTGCATTGATGAATCAATTTTGAACTTTGCAGTTGGAAAGTATAGGTTGCAACTTGAACCATGTGATCATTATTTACTTTTGCAACGAAAATATTAAATTCTAAAATATCTTTCCCACTGGTGGAGTCTTGGAAGTGACGCTGACCTGCTTGACACTTTCATATTGGAAGGTCTTTCAACGTGTTTCCCACAGGAACTTATGATTCACTATATTTTCTGATGTGCCCATTTTAGATGACGTGCCAGTATGTCGAACACATTTTTAAGAGAACCACTCTGAACTACTGTCATGTTTCCTAAGAAAATTAAAAACATGTTTCTAACATATGGCGTCAGTGATTGATGTGAGGGAAACCTTCCTGACACTTTTTGAAAGGAAGCGTCTAAAGACCATTGTGCCAAAAATTAATTCCTATCTCCAAATTTGTTTAAGAAGAGATGCTGTGCACCCACGTGCATTAATTTGTTTAATTTGGAACTTGACGATTAAAAAGTAAAGCTTTTAATTTGAACTATGGGATCATTATTTACTTTTGCAGTGAAAATTGACAAATCGTCAAAATTTTTTAACAAAAATATTCGTTCGAGTACCTATATGCAGAGACAGATTAAGGCAAATTAGTGAAGTTAGACTAAATGCCAATGTTTGTGAAAGTCGTTGCTGGAACCAAAGAAGTGACTATGATCCGAAAAAACTGTAAAAACGAACTGTGAATTTTGGCCTTTCTGTTTATATCCTTTTGGTAATTTGTTATCAGCATTAACATATATTCCGGTTTATGGATTTCCAAATATTTTTATTTACACAGTAACCTCGGTATTTGTTATTTATTACCACTGGACCGATGCCTCTGTTGATGGACTGTTAGTCCCCGAGGGTATTCAGCAACACAGTAGTCAGTACTTTTACATGAGAAAATTGCAAAATCTAAATTTAAGGAAATTTTGCTTAAACTAAGGAGTATCTTCTTCTTGCCAAGCTCTGTCCTTAGCTGATTTTGGCTGTTCTATTTAGATCCCACTAGTAAATTGTTCTCTATATGTTTGTACACATATTGCGGCTGATGAATTTCCAATTGTTTTGATTTGATCTACACTGAAGAGACATAAATTGTCAAAAATATTGTATGCAAAAACGAACTCAATTCACAGTAACTTCGGTATGTTTTATTCATTACAACTGAGCCGATGCGTCTGCTAGTGGACTGTTAGTCCCCGAGGGTATTCACTTACCAAGTAGCCAGTACTTCGGTGCAGGCCCGAAAACAAACTTCATTTGGAAACTTCCAATATCTAAATTTATAAAAATTTTGCTTAAAACTAAGGAGTATCTCCGTCTTGTATAGCTCTGTTATTGATTTCCAAATGTTTTTATTTCAACTGCACTGAAAAGACAGAAGCTGACGAATGACCATATGCAGAGACGAAACTAAATTCACATCAGCTTCGGGATTTTGTTATTTATGAGTAAATTTACGATGTTTCCATCGCCGGGTCTTTATTTGTATCCAGGACTAATTGCTCTGATATATCTATGAGCGAGGAACTGCGTTTTCTTGAAGATTTTTCACGAAGGAGTTTTATACATATGAAGTGCACTTATATATATTAAATCGTTTTGGTATTTTTCATTACTGACGAACTCCATATTATTTCTGTTCAATGGGACAAGAGCTCTACGACAGCATTTATTCTAATGAAACAAGTATTTCAGATGATAATCATTATATAATGTGTGATTACTATATAGATACGGAATTTTTACCATTGTAAAAATATGAACAAGGACATAAAAAATTAAACAAATTAGAAACACAGGATACAATCACTTCAAATGATACTGTTTTAATTTTATCAGATTAATTTTCGATATGTCTGGTGAAACATTGATACATTTCGTTTTGTGTTGGTCTTGTAAAAGTAAGTATACTCTGTTCATTAATGTAACTGTTGTGTTTAAATTATATTGATTCAAACTGCTGAACCTGCAACGTAATTTACGATGCACAGCTTTCAAGCATTTAGCTTCAGTTGCTACTTGCACGAGAGCACAATGTTTTCCCTATATAGGACAAAATATAACTTAGCCTGCTCTTTTTATTTGAAATTTTTCATACTAACAGTAAAGGCTTAGTTTGGAAAAATATATAGAAACATGGAGATTTCATCGTCTCAATTCTTTATATTTTCCAAGAAACCAACCGGAAAAAGATAGACGACTTGCGAATAAAAAAGATCACAATTTCGCGCCTTACTTAATGACGATATTAAGTCGAATTTCAATTCAAATTCCTAGTTTTATACTTTTTTATGTCTCTTCTTTCATTTGGGTACATAAAACTTGTATAAACTAAAAGAAATATTAATAAATAAATAAAAAAAAGAAAAAAAACAGAAAATAAAAAGAAAGAAAAAATGTAAATGCAACACACTACTTTAAGGAGCTGTATTTTTAGATAGGAACAGCTGAAATAAGTACATCTAATCATACTGTATATTTCCTTGCAATATTTTTCAGTATTTTCTTTAGGAGTGTATTTAACGACGCCACATGATCGTATTTATAAAAATCGACTGGTTGAATTGAACTGTTCATCAGATGTCGCATCAGTCGACAAGACGGCCGAATTTTTGCTGAGTGGAACAACACTGACAAACATAAGGTTTCATAACGACAAGTGTTACAATACGTTTGCTGGGAGAATTTGTACTGCACAGTACTGTGGATGTTCAAAAGATGGACGTTCATATATAACAACTTACAGATCTAATGAAGCTGGAAATATAACATTTTCTTGCAAAATGGAATTAAACAATAATCGGTTGTCCATTTCAAATAAAGTTACCGTTTCTGTTTTAGGTAAGAAAACGGTTTTTATTAAATTGACGTCTACAAATTCGGTAGAATTAAACATTTTCCATCTATTAAGGCTACCACTTCTGTCTTAACTTCCAAACATTTTCTAGTGTTAAAGAGTGTCACGAAATAATCAAATTGAAATCAAACATTTTTTCATATTCTTTATTTAAAATTACTGATTTCAACGAAAAAAAATATTAAAAATGGTTTCTAAGTAGAATTCCTTAAAACCCTGTCTTTGAGAGTTTTAGGAAAAAAATTACCTGAATTGGAATAAATAATTTATGCAACCCTTGTGTTGGAAATTACTGATGTTGCCAAAACTAAAAAAAAAAACTATTGTTGCGAGGTAGAATTTCCAAAATTATGTCTGCTACCCAAACATTAACTAAAGTACATGACTGTATGCCAATATTTCGAAACATTTACTTTGAAACTTTCAGGAAATTTACAAAAGTTGGAACCGAAATTAAAATTTCAAAAGGCTACTGCATATCAGTAGGACACATGCAAAAATTCAATTCCTCACAGAAAATTGAATTCCTAAATCTGAAAACCTAACAGGAATATCAGTTGCATGGAGGGTGTAAAATTTGACACCTTTGGGCCTCTTGTTTTTCCTCCGGACCAATATCAAAATTTGGAATGCTAATTGCACGTCTACAGACTATATGCAACAATTCAACAACAAAATGAAATTCCTAAATCCAATAATGGGCCAGGAGTTCCACTGACAAGGTTCATCTAACGGACAGACGGACGAGCCGACAGACCAACAGACGGACAGACGAACGAGACCAAAACAACATCCCGCATTTTCTTCGGAAAAGTGCGGGGATAATAACCTGCACATAATGAAAATGAAAAATGACATTTTGAAAGATATCATAATTTTTGATCGACAACTTTTTACTTCTACGTAATTAGAATTTGACTTTTAACTAATATTTGCCAAAATATAAGATTACATGCTAAAATATATATAAGTCTTTTTAATTTTATGACATTCAGAAAAGTTGGAACCGGAATTAAAATTCCTTAAGCTTATTGCACATCTACAGGCTATTTGCAACAACTCTGCAATAAAAATAAGGATGGTCACTTCTCAAGTTTATTATATCAAGGATTTAAAATTATTATTTCTATTTATTATAATATGAATCATACATCATTTTAAGCCAAAAATATTGATAGGTCAGTGTGGCCGTTTTTGAGATTTAAACGCCTGAAATTTTGGCGGGAAACCGAACTTCTCTAGACTTTTCATTCATTTTGCATTAAGGTAATCAACCTTTGAAATGTGATGAAGGCATATCACGAATTTCATAAAATTTTGTCACAAGTCTATTGAAGATGTATACTATCATATTTTGAAAAGAAAATTGGGGGTCAGTGTGTAAAATTTTCTAATGCATAATAATGTATAAAACAAGAGAATTCCGAAAGTCAGAGACAGTTTCAAAAACCTGAGGAGTGACCATCCTTAAATCCCTAAATCCAAATATTAATCGGAAGTTTGTGTCGCATGCAATATGTGCAAAATCTTCACATTCAGGTGTTTAAAAAATAGACATATTGGGCCTCTTGTTTGCACCGAAACGAATATAAAAAATCCAAAGCTTATTGCACATCTATAGATTAAACGCAACAAGTCTAAAACAAAATCAAATTCCTAAATCGAAAAATGTAGGAGGAATTTGCGTCGCATGCTTCATGTGGGAAAATGGTCAGTTAGGAGCCGCTTGTTTGGATCAAGGCCAATATAAAAAATCCGAAGCATGTGTGCAACAATTCCATTAAAATCCTGAATCCTGAGAATGTGTGACAGACAGATAGATGACAATATCATTCGAAAGTAGGATAAACAATTGAAGATGCCCAAAGCACATTACCTTCTCCACTAATCAGAACGACCAAATGTCTAAATATTTATGCATAAAAACATACAATAAATAAGGTCTAGTAAAATATTGACATGTTTGTAAGTAAGCATATATTTTGAATTTGAGTAACTCGCGATAGCGTTTCAACAGTACAAATTTCCATTATCTTGTACATATTTCTGAAGTAAATCCGGTGTAAAAAAACAAGGTCTATTTATAATAGATTAAGTTCTTCGAATATCTGTATCACAAAAGTTCACATAAAATGAAAATTATTCAGTCAGTTCTTTATTGCATTTTTGAAAGGACTTCATTTCTTGTTAATCGGTATTTTCTAAACGATGGATGTAGAAACCAAAACGCCAGAATAAGGTCGACGAGTGGAAATCCCATGGTATAAATGGTACTAATAGATATAACCTCCCTTTTATTCCCCCGCTTCAAAAAGTCGGGCATATTGTTTTACCCCTGTCTGTCTGTCCGTTTGTTTGTCCAGCCACAGGGGGTACAGTGGTTGTCTGGGCTATTTTATTGTACAAAATGTTGTAGGATGTTTTTATTTTAACTATGAAAAAGAACGGAAATGGTGTAAATGTCAAGGAGACAACATCCAATCCTCAGGTTAAAACGACCCAAAAAAAAGCATCTAGGGGCCTTCAGCACAGTGAGAAAGCTCACACCATAAAACCTAAATGGCCCCAAAAGATAAAAAAGTGAACAAATCAATGGAAACAAACCATATCCAATAACAGATCATTTGTACATATATTGACTTTATATTGATTTTAATTTTGGTGCATTTTTCCTATAGTCCGTGAGCTGGAAACACTCTCCATGCAACCCGATCACTTCCGAACCAGACCGATTTTTTTCAGTCCTTCTATATCCCCTCTTCAAAATAAAACATGTTAACACGAACATAACTTGCACGCATAGACAGTATAGGGCAACCTTTATAGTACACCCAGGAAAATTATTGTATTTTCGTTTAACCTAAGTTTCATCTTTTAAGCCCCATATTTTTTTTTTAAAGATTAGTAATATGTTCTGAAATTTGTTACCAAAGTTAAGCTAATTTTATATTCTTTACAATGAATACAAGTTTAGGTACTTTACGCCGTTTTTGTGATCTGGGGATACAAAAAATGTACCCCTTGCAAAAATGACGATTTTGGACTTCAATTCCTCTCAGATAAACAACTCTCGTCATTTGATCTAGTTTTTATGCCTAACTTATCAGATGTGATACATTGTTGGAAAATAAAACCTCTTAAGTCCATAAAATTTTGTTTTTCTGTATATAATTTTTTAAAAAATGGAATTTTTCGGAATTTTAGACTTTTTCACAATTTCGTCTCTTTGACTTAAGGGTCGTAAAAATCTGAATATATATTTAATAATTGCCGATGCAGTAATAATTAATGATATGTTTATATGCAAACATTTTAGTTTCAGACGTATTGTAGGTTCAGAAATGTCAAATTAACACCCCTCCCTCTAAAAAATCAGGGAAATTTTAAAATATTCAGACCCTAAATGAAAAAAAAATAATGTTTAATGGGAATTCCGGTGTGTATTTTACTAAGGCTGAGATGCAGAATATCATTTAAGTAGATTTTAACTTTTTAACAGGTCTATTTTCGACTCTTCTGCCCGAAATTGCAAAATGGGAATTTTCCGTTTTTCAGAATTTTTGCTGTTCTGACTTTGAGATGCAAATACTTCATGAAAGTGATATATAACTTGAAAATGTTGATTAAAAATCGTTTCATTATATCTTAGCAATTAGAAAAAATGCTTTTGAACATTTTAGACGAACTCTAGTATCATAAGTTACAAACATATTACCCCTTACCACACATATTCAACACAATTTATTTCATTTCATACAGCTTAAAAAGCTTAAACATTGTATAAAGGTCCAATGACATATCATTTTCAAACACCAAAATACATAGAGACTCCCACATATCACAAATAAGATTATGCGCGTGGTTTATGGGTAGATATTCAACAATTCAACTTTTAATTTCGTAAAATTATGAAATACTGGAAATTCCCATTTTTCACGATAATCGTCCAAAATATTCAATTTTACCCTTATTTTGGCGTTAAAATTACACATTACAATATATCAAATGCACCTTTTGCAAAGAAAGTAAAACATTAGTATGCTTTGTTCATATATATGTAAAGACAGGCATATTTTGGGATTTTTAAGTTAATTTTGTTGGTTTAAACGTATTTTATTGTCAAAATCAAACATATATGACAAAGGATGAGACACAAGTTATAAACTTACGAGGTCTTCTCCGTTATACAGAAANCTAACTACAGATGACAATTTGTTACAGAAGATATTCACTATTAGTTATATTATGCGAAAATAATAGTAAAAAAAATAGCATATAATAGCAACAGCATGGTGTTAATTTTGTTGGGGTAAGGGTAAGATTTTCGGTAAATAGAGTCACATTGAACACTCCTTGTCTTTCTAAGCAGTGTTTTAAGATAGCTTATGTATCAATTAAAATAATAAATTGGCATAACTGCAGATAAAAAGTGAATTTTGGACAAATCTGAAATGCTAAAAATTCTAATTTTTCATCAATTTTGGACAAAATATTGAGTTTAAACTTACAAGAAGGATTTAAAATACCAAATCATGATAGAATTCATGCAACGCAGATTTTGCGTGTGGATCTGCGTGTGGTGGTTATTTTTATCCCAACATAGACAAAAAATTGACAATTTTGGGGAAAATGTGTTGGGGATAGGGTAAGACTTTTGGTATTTAAAGTCACATTTTTCTAAACAATCTTTTAAGACAATAAATGTTTCGCTTAGAACAATGAATTGACATCTGTAGATATATTCTATATATTTGACATATATTGGGATTTTACAGTGAACTACGCACATATCTGAAATGTTGACAAATCCAATTTTTCATAAATTTTGGGTGAAATATTGAGTTTTAATCGACCAATGGCTGTTAAAACACCAAATCAGGATGTAGTTCATGCAAAAATGTCAAATACAACACATGTTTTGCGTGTTCTGGTTATTTTTATGCGAACATAGACAAAAACATTTTTATGTAAAATTTGTTAGGGTAGGGGTAGGGGTGAGATTTTCTGTATTCAGAGTCATATTAAGCACTCCTTGTTTTTCTTAACAATGTTTTAAGACACCAAATGTGTCGCTTGGTACAATTAATTGGCAAAGTTGCAGATATATCCTCTGGATTTGGCATATACAACGATTTAACAGTGAACTTTGGACAATTCTGAAATGTTAAAAATTCCCATTTTTCATCAATTTCGGGCAAATATTGAGAAAATGCCTGTTAAAATACAAAATCATAATATAATTCATGCATCATTGTCCTATACAACACACATTTTGCGTGTTCTGGTTATTTTTATGCGAAAATAGACAAAAAAATTAACAATTTTAGAGTAAATTTGTGGGGGTTGGGGTAAGTTTTATTGATGTATGAATACTTGTTACTTATAACTTAATTACTTGTTACGGTTATAAAGTATTTAAAATGATATTTGATGACTAGCAAATAGTATTAGGCAAAGGAAAGACAAAATATGACGAAAATATTCAAAGATCCGTGTATTTGGTCTATTTGAAAATAAAATTTTGGTCATATTAAATAAGTAAACATCGTCTTAACATGTTTTATATCGAAGAAAATAGATTCATAAACTGAAAACATTTTTCAGAACCGGGAACTGAGATGCACTTCGGGTTCTCTAGAACGCAATTTCAATGAAAATATCAGATTTTTCGTCAATATTTCATTGGGGTAGGGGTACGTTTAATTGCGCTATGGATCGTATTGGGCATAGAAATTATAAAAAAAACTTGGGTTCTTTGTAAAGCTGATACAATAAGCTTTTATTTGACTCCTCGTTTTTATCACTAGGAAGCATTTGATTAACATTTTGAATCAACTGAAAGAAAACTTTGAACGAAAAACGAAATTTTTCAAAATTACGGTAGGTGGGTTTAAAAGTGGGTCCAATTCCACCATTGCGTGCAGCTTATGTTATGCTCGTGTTAACATGTGTTGTTTTGAAGAGGGGATGTATGCGGACTTAAAAAAAAATAGGTGGGGTTGGGAAAAGGGGGGGTTGCACGGGGTTTTATGGGGGTTATTCCAACCCATGGACTACTAGAAATATAAACTGAACTTGTTTATTTTCAATGCATTTGAAATAGAGGGTTCATAGTTTGTCCGCGCAACTCTTTCTCCATTTTAAAGAAAGAATTTTTCATTCTGCAGATCATTTGTACAATATTGAAGATGTGCTCTTGATATTGGTTTTGAGTTTAGCGCATTTTTTTTTCGAAAAATATATACATTATTCAATTAAGTCGTTTTTGCGATTTTGACAAAGAGGGCACACAGTCAAAAAATATTAGGCGAGGCATCATATGTTTCTTACAGACATCATAGCTTAGAAACCAAACTTAAATCTCAACCTTGCGCGAGGCCATGTCATCCTCTTGTTTTATTGCAGATACTTCTATCACTATTTATAAAGATAATCCTCTTCTTCTTTGTTAAAAAGAAAACGAGGAGATACATGTTTGAGACTGCATTTCAGCATAACAAAAAAAATTCATTTAATTTTTTATGAAGTTAAAATAAAACACAGCATAAAACACCATTTCATATGAAAAATTTTCTAAGTAATCACGTTTTACAAACAGAATCTCCTACACTTTTGATGAAAGACTATGTCTACTGTAATCAGTCTGAAACCGCAACACTCATTTGTACTGTTAAGGAGGGCACTGGTGATTTAAAGTTTCAGCTGTGGAAGCAAACCATAAATGGAACATTTATACGTCTTCTAAAGGGTACCAGCGTTGGTAGAATATCCGTACTGCCTTTACGATCTTGTGAAATCGAAGACACAGGAGACTACCATTGCANAGTTTCACCCTTACACGTATAAACCACAGCACTAAGAAACATTTCTGCAATAAAGGAATTGTTAAATATGTAAGACTCAGATCGACGTCCGGCCTCAAATCGACGTCCGATTCTCAGATCAATGTCCATCTTACACGTCAAAATAATAAATTCACCCAAATAGAAGTCCTTGCCTATAGATTTTCAAATTGACGTCAATTCTCAAATTGACGTCCATTCTCAAATCGACGTCCTTTTTCCCTTTCTCAAATCGAGGTCTATTCGAGACGTCATTTTTATTATAGAGTAATTGGTTCACTTCCTGAAGTCAAACATCGCTATATGCATGTCTTTTTGGTGATCATTAAGCATAAAATATAAGACGAATTAGGGGCCGACCATTTAACTTGAAAGGAGGGGGGACTTATGGTTTTTTTTCTGGACAGAAATTTTTTTTCGTGCTTTTATTTATTTTTTTTTTCATTTGTATCGACAAAATATTTGTTTTCAAAATAAGCATTATTTTTTAGGCAGAAAGCCTCCTTCATAATATTTTTTTTCATAATTTTGGCATTTTTCACATAAAATCAGCTCCAAAATATTTTTTTTGAAAAAAAATAGCCCCCCCCCCTTTCGAGTTAAATGGTCGGTCCCTTACACTGTCATCCGTTGCCCGATAAGGGGACTAAAAAGACAATATATCAACGACAACAAAGCAATAATCGAGATGATTGTAAACTTTGCAAATCGGATCGGGACATTTTGTCAAAAATGCAAATGGCGAGATTAATTATTTTAGTTTAATTCTATAAAGTAAGAAAGCAAAAATATTAAAATTGTGATAGTGCAAAAAAGCCACCATAACTAACGAAATATCATGCCTCTTTACTGTAGTTGCAAATGGTTATCTACTATATGTGTGTGTGTAACTGTATATTTCTTTACCTATAAATGCAAATTTGGAATTATTATATCTCGCTCCACATCGAGGATGAGATGTACTATTTAATTGTGTGGGTTTTGGCCCATTCGTAACTAATTTTCGTCACATTTCTCTCGGCAATTACTAAAGATACAAATATGTTATTTGGTTCCATCATGCCATATTGTGGGATGCATTTTCAAACCTGTCGGGATTCTTTATTCTCATCTTGTTTACCAACTTTTTTGCAACTTAAAGCATTAATAGAGTCATTTTTAGTCGCATAGATTTATCTCGTCACAAATCTGAAATTTGATCAAAGGGTTTTTGTGATCATGGCATCTTGTAAGATGCATTTCCATCGCCTAGACACTACTTTCTGTTAACCGACTTTAGCCAAATTTTGACACTAGAATTTCTTTATTGAGTATTTTTCATCAAAATTTTTCTACAAGATGCTGCAAATCTGAATTTTTATCATGCATTTTCCGGCCGGTCGGCATTCTATTCCTGTTGACACCTACTTGACATGTTAGGCGCAGAAGTGGTTTCAATAATGAACACTGGACACAGATTTCTTATTGTATTGTCGATACAATATCTAGCACAACACCTAAAAACAGCGCTAAACAAATACTTTCTATATAATAAGCTCAATATTTCATTACTTATCAAATTTTATTTTCGGATAGTGGTATAACAATAGTTTTCGTACGTTGAAACCGTTAAATATATTCTAGAAATGTCGTCGCCGATCTGAGGATTTTAAATTTTACATAGATCGGACAATGTAATTGGACGCCAATTTGAGAAATGCACTCAACTGGACGTAGATCTGAGAATATGACGTCAATGGTCGTCGATCTGAGAATCGAACATCGATTTGAGGCTGGACGTTGATCTTACAAATATATTGAGAGTGAGTCCTTAATCATTTAAAAACAGTAACTATTCAATCAATTGGGAATTTTCACTCGCAACTTTTAACAACTGAGCACTTTGTCAAAGTGTTAGTTGAATAAAATTTACTGTCCGAGATATTAAAAAATGTAAGGAAATCGATAAAATAGATAACATTTTCAAGGGTATTCATAGAAAAGTAAGGCAGTGGCTACCACATGACAAATTTTGTTTAAAAAATCTATTAACATTTTGAAATCACTTATTCAAAATGAAGTTTAGTTTTTATTTTACGTAAATGATTTTAGAGTAATAAATGAGTAATAAATGAAATAGAAAACTCCAGAAATTAAAAAAAAGGGGGGCAAATCCATGATTTGTACAAAAGTTAGTTGCTTTGTTAACAAATATCCCACTATTCATAATCTTAAGATTATAAAATATGATGTTTTAATCTTGGACAGTGCAAAAATGCATCTACAAACTTTTGGAATGAAAAAGTTTCATGTTGATTGTTTGTCTGAAAACGGCGCAATTCAAGATTTTAAACAATGGCAGAAGAATACAGGTGATGATTTCAAAAATCGAAGTGCAAAGACATTACAAAAACGGCAACTGAGAAAAACAATGACAAAATGAGGACATGAGACAGCCACCACTGAAATAAAAGACGACATTAAGAACTAATTCACTCATAGTGTGAACTCCCATGAAAACCGGCCGGAGTGATATCAGGTGCGGAAGGGTCAGCATGCTCCACTAGTGACACCCGTACCACGATCAGTGCGGTATATATTGTTTGAAAGTTCTGATTTGAGGCTGATTGGAATTGTCATTTCTAACACTTAAACAAAATCAATAAAAATCCATAGTACGTGTTACTTCTCTAATCCTCAAACAGTACCAAGGCAAAAATTTGAAAAGCTGTTGCAAGTCTCTTGAGTATTCAAACATTAACCAGGACAAACCAGTAGCACGAACATCACCAACGAAGACAAAATAAAATTTTACAGTATAATACAATGTATACGAGACAACACAAAAAACTAAAACCACTGACAGTGTGAACTTCCATAAAAACTGAGAGTGACATCAGGTGCTTCGGTAGTGTAACCATGTCCTGCTCCACTAGTGGCACCCGTCCCACTATCAGTGAGTCAATCCAGGGTTGAGTCAAAACCGGTTACGTCAAATCCGTGAAGACGTAGACGTGAAATTAAATGAATTTTACGTTGAAAAATGTTACTTATAATATTAAGAAAATATTGAATTAATTTGACATTTCTTTTATATTTTTGAAACAGACAAAATGTACAGTGTGTAGAACACTTGGAATTTACACGAAAAAAAAATAACGGAAGAGGAAGAAAACTTTTCAAAATGAAAGCATGAGGAGGACTCAACACTTTAACAATTAAGTTTGAAGCTGTATAGGAAATACTTTTTGCTTCTTTGTGGAAATCATTTAAACATACTTTCCAAAGTTAAATTTCTTCTGTCAATTTCAGAGTCACCCAAGATAATTAATACGACAACTTATTACCAGGAGAAAATTGTTGTTTTGGAAGTTATATTCTATTCGTCAACATATATC
>MJUU01003531.1:5088-20589 GCA_002080025.1 Modiolus philippinarum | reverse complement strand
AAACATACTTTCCAAAAGTTAAATTTCTTCTGTCAATTTCAGAGTCACCTAAGATAATTAATACGACAACTTATTACTAGGAGAAAATTGTTGTTTTGGAAGTTATATTCTATTCGTCAACATATATCATATCTGTCGAATGGTTCAATGGAAGCAAGAATCTCATTAATAACACAGGAATTCAAACAATGGAATATAAAACACAGATAAAAGTACATAACAACCTTGTTGAGATGAATTGCTACATAAGTCGCCTTTCAATTGACAAAGTGTTTTATAGTAATGCAAACTACAGGTTCTGCATAACAAACTACTATGGTGCTTCTTGTGAAAATTTTCATGATTCTGGGAAAGGTGTGTATTTATAAAATACGTATTGATTAATGTTTATTTTCATGATTTATGGAGTGCACAAAGAACAGTGGTATTGACTAAGACAGAGTTTATGATCGAGCAACTTATAATAGCTGTCGCAGTCAATACTTCTGTCTTTGGGACAATTTATACCACTATACTTTATTTCACTGAGGAACCATACCTTTGGAAAAATGAACTGCCGTACTTTCAAAGGAAGACATCGGCTGACTTACATGACAATTATATCGTAGGCGTGACTAACGTAACTTTTAGCCACCCAAAACACGTTCGTTATCGTTTGGACTCTGATGACCAGTTTTCCGATCCAATGTCGATGATAATATTGACTGACGGAAGCATACTGAGTACCAATGAAAATGCAACACTTACATTAACAGAAATTACTTTCACTTAACGAAGTTGAATCAGTTTAGAATTTGTCAGCTTCTCCGGTATGTGTCAAAAACATTTCTGCAAATTTTCGTATCTTGTTGATGTTTAAAATGAAAATTATAAGAAATCAGTATTTTTAACTCAATAATGCAAAACATTTCATTCTATTGGACAGATTTCAATTTCAGCTTTGAACAAATTATTTACATAGATGAAACTAAGAATTTATTGAACGAGGATTTTAATTTATTATTTGAGAGTTTTGATTTATTAGCAATGGATCAAAAGTTGATATTGTTACCAATTTTCAAGAGTGGGCTATATGGTGTTCAGAAATTTTGTAATTAGACATAAAGCTTTCTAACAATTTGACATAGAAGATTTCCTTTTTTATAAACATTTGAAGTTAGCATTAGCGTGCAGTATCTTACTGTAGAATACAAAATAACAAAGGACCCTTTTTAACCAGTCGGTAAATAGAATTTTGAAATAAATAATAAAAAAAATACTAGTTGGAAATTTTAAAGTAGCAATAAAAACAATTAGTGAAGGAAAGATACTTAGGCCGAACATTACAATCACATGCCACAAACCACCAGGAAACAATTAAATGACGAAATACAAGTATAGACAACGATAGGAGAGCCAGACTTGGTACCGGTACTAGCAATAGGTAGCGGTAGTTTTAAACCGGTTTATGGGTACCCAAACCTCCCCTTTCTCTATCCCGTTTCCCTATAGTATATTATACATACACATAAAACCCAATACAGATGGACTACTAACTCCCAAGAACACAACCTAGAAAAGGAAAAAATAAGACAAAATGTAATTAAGAAAGATGGGTCAAGGAGTGCTCGCTGCTAAACTTCCGACTAGCTCAAGGAGTCTAGTCTGCTGTTAAAACACTACTCTACGGAATTAAAATCAAATTCAAAACTTCCCGAAGAGTTTGGAAAAGTATCATCATGAATTCCAGTAGTATCAATGAGAGGACAGTATAACAGTTACTGTAAAATCTTCAGGTCATTGGATCCCAAAGCCAATTTAACTGATCTTGAAGAATAAGCGGTCAATATCCCGTATTACGTAAAGAATGTAAGTTACGTCCCAGTTTTGCTGGATTTTTTTTTATCAGTTATTGACATTTTCGAACAACATTTCCGTAAAAACGAGGGTGAGAAAGGCCCATAGTAATAAGCTGTTTGCGAGTCGCATTATATTTAGATATCAAATGTTCATATCTTCTATAAAACTTCTTAAAAGTGTTTATCAATCTATGTAATCTGTAACCTTGTTAAAAGGTCTACAATGACAAATATAAAACACACAGTGCAGCCTCCCCAAAACACCAGTCAGAAAAATAGTTGCAATTTCTACTGACAATGGTTGGCGTCATTTCCTCAGGCATTTTTTTTCAACACAAAACATTAACAAGCAATAGAAGTTCAATTGAATATGTACTACTACTAAAGACAATCAAAAGAAAAGCAAGTTCATTAGTTTGAGAAAGTTGTGTACCACTCAATATCGTGCATCACAGTCATTTTTGATATACAAAGAGGGCAAAGATCAGTTTTCCTATTGCATGGCTAAATAGCGAGTGAACAGATAGATTCTTCTTTGTAAGGAAACCAATAAATATTTGTAGGTATTTGAAGTTTCAGAGAAAAATATTTGTTTTACGACGTCAGCTGACTCTTTATAACTATTTTTCTAATAAACATGTACACTTCATTATTTTTTTTCAATTTCTCACTTTTTTTGGTCACAGTGGGGATTACAATACGGAACAGATTATTTTTTAATACCTCTACATTTCTTTTCCATCTACTAAGCTTTTAATTTTGAATTTATTGATAAACGATTGTTTGTTTTTAAGTAAAAAAAAATAACACAGTTACTGTTAATTTCGTTTCTGCATATGCGCATTTCAACAGATTATGCCTCTTCAGTGAAGATCAAATCAAAACATTTGGAAATCCATATAGCGAAATATGTGTAAAACCTGACAGAGAGCAAATTACCAATAGGATCTAAAAAGTAAAGCCATACTCAGCTAAGAACAGTGCTATATGCAAGAGGAGAGATACTCATCAGTTTTGAAGGATTTTTTTTTATATATTTCTATATAGTTTTTAAATAAAATCGAATTTCGGGTCAGCACTTACGTACTGACTACTAACAGTTAACAGCAGAGGCATCGGTCAAGTAGTAATAAATACATATAACAAAAATGAAAAAATGATGTATGTAGAAATGAACGAGGTATGTACGTTAAAAATTACCGTACATCTTTTTCAGTGGATAACAGTATTTTTAATGTTTTTTGGGTCATGATTACAATCGTCCTCTTAACGGTGATTGCTGGACTTCTTGTTATGTTAATGATGATTTTCGAGCCAAAACAATTAAAAACAGGTAAATATATTATTCTACATATACATTCACATGTAATAATTATGCATTTATGGATTGAAAATTTAGACCTTTATCCACACTTGAATAATATTTGTTTTGCTATTTTTTGTAATAACAAACTACTGGAATAACAGTAAATTCTGTTTGTGGTCAAACAGAATTTACTGCTATTCCAGTAGTTTGTATTCGAATTTGTATTCGAATATAACCCAGAGCTTTAGCGAGGGGTTAAATCTACGAATATAAAGGCCAAACCCATGGTTAAATGACAATAACCATATACATGCCATGAATTATTTCGATTCTAATATGTCAGAAATTAAAATTTTCTATTAAGAAGCGACCTAAGAGAAAGCGGATTTACCACCTCCATTGCTGTCTGTGTCTATGACGTCACAATACACAATCTGACGTTTTCAAAATTCTAATCGTATGCAAAACAATACACATTTACGTGTTTGAATGGCATGATTTAGTTAAAAACTGATTTTAAGCTTCATTTCCTGTATAAACTAATACGAAATGTTTTTCATCCCGTTTACTCATATTCCGATACCATTTGCGCATGCACGAAATATATGGTTATAGGGTCCGTAAGTCTCGTCATGTGACACCGAGAAATCACGATAAAATTGCAATTTGAAAACGTTTCCCGCCAAAATATGACGTTGCACGATTGTGACGTTCAATTTTTTTGCTTTAAACGTCATATGTTTTTGTTTAAAATGCAACTTCCGGGTACAAGTTTTGGTCCCGGAAGTTCCAAAATGAAACGAGACTTACAGACCCTATTGAGTATAATCCTGTTTGACGATTAACAAGAGCTATGTTGGAATATACTTGTATGTATATATTTTTTTTATAACACTAGAAGCTGTAGTATTACGAGGATTATCAACAGAGGGAGGTCAGATTCCAACTACAACGGAGTCAAATGAGTAAGTACTCTTAGCTCTTACCTTGTTGTTTGTTCAGCCTTTACTGTAAGTTTTCAGAAAGGAAATAAGTGACGACTTGATATGAAAGAAAATGTTTTCTACCGTTAATGGCTGATTCCCGTGTAAGACAGCCAATAGAAGGCAGTGTCTCGTGAATGTGTCTTACACTTGTAGATGTCCAATTCAACGTTGTCATTTGTTTGACGTCACGGTAGTTACAATAATGAGCTCTATGGATGATTTGAAGTGACAATTGGTAACTCAACAAATAATCGGAAGATTTCCGTTTGGAAGTTGATTTTACGGAAAAATAGCTTATAATATATTCGACCAAAGTTACCGTTAAGATAGGGATATCTTCCAATCGTGTGAAAAATTCAACGTCTTTTACCCTTGTTTCACTCGGAAAAGACGGAATTTTTCATACTCGTGGAAGGTACCGTCATCCGTAATATGGTTTTGCATAAGAACCTATTAGTTTTTTCGGTAACTGATAATTAATAGATAGTTTTTAGAAATGTAAGCTCATTACTTTTATGTGATAAATATGCAGTCGTGTTTATACAAGATGAAATAAATATAAAAACCAAATTATGTTACTGGATTGACAACGGCAGTAGAATACTGAAGAAAAAAAATGAATGTGTTTATTATAAACTGAAAAGTAAAATTATATGGCAAAACGAAAAGATATGAGACGTCAATAATGAGACGCCTAAAAATACAAAAAAAAAATAAATAAAAACACAACATTAAAACCTAAAGCATTACAGTATGAACTCTGAAAGTATTGAAAGTGTTATCCGTTGTTAGGAAAGGGGCAAGCATGCCCCGCTCTGTATACTGAAAGATAAATGAGAGGCAAAATTAATAAAGAATTTGGGTTTACTTAATGGAAAGCTGAATTACAGGGTAATTTATCCTGGTTTAGAAGATATTACTCAAAAAAACTAATGATGATTGAGTTTTACCAAAATAGTGAACATAGTACATAACAAACCTTAATACATTTATATAATAATGTTGTGTATTACATTGACTATGCGAAAATAAAAGCCAGGGTGATGGACAATAGTGCAAGACCCTTCGGGTGGTGCACTATTGTCCATCATCCTGGCTACTATTATGCATAGTCAATGTAAAACACAACATTAACAACATTATTATACTGACTGTTAACTATTTTGAAAAGTTACATTGGCAAATAGCTCTGTTTTGTTTAAAATAGTTCACAATATGTTAACTATGTAACGCAACAAAAATACTGTCAAAATGAAACAATAAAACAATTATATATATATATATATATAAGTCAAGTATAAGCCACACAGTCCGCATTTAAATAATATTCGGAACTGAAAAAAACGTTCTGTAATATCTCCATATAAATAACTATGAAAGAACTCTTTTATTTTCGGAGTAACGTTATCTCCCCTGTCGTTAGGAACGTCAATGACGTTCGGTATCCATAAGAAACGTTAGTAGTTACAGAACCTTGATAATCTGTTTTGAACAGTGAAACCGGTAGGGAAAATGTGACTTATTCTTATGGACAATGATTGTGTTTAAACTTTTGTATTGTGTTACTATATTGATNATTACATCTATATATATATATATATATATATATAACGTCTAAAACAGCGACAGACTTGGAAATCTTATTTTATCCTCAGGATAAGCATGTAAATATGCTTATACAGGTCTTGAAATATAAACAACAAAATAAAAACAAACAAAAAGAAAAACAAAAACAAACAAACAATCAAGAACAAATCTTAACGCCGCAGCAGACTACACTCTTTCAAATGATAATTAGAAACTTGATTACATCAATATTGCACAACTGATTACGCGGATAGGTACCACCTAGTTGTCAGCCGTCAGATCAAAACTCCCCCTTAATTGATGACGATTGCCGTAGAAATCAATAGTTAGAAATCAATAGTCTTCACAACAACAGTGCTTACTATTGCAATAGTGCAGTCAACGCTATTTCTTTTGAAAACTATGCGAAGATAAAACTGTTTTACTATAAAAGAACTCTCTTACAGGAGGTATAATATAACATCCAATTTAAAATAAGGTTTCATAAAAATACATATGACCATGGCATCATTCTTGTTATGTGGTTCATGAGTACTATCCGAATTAAGCACAATACAGCGTATTCAAGAAGATGTAAAGGATAACATAAGATATTGTTTTTTATCCGCATTATATACAATGTATCGTACTCTAAAAGATGGTAAATTATGCTTAAATATTGCTTATATTCTAACGTATAAAGTAAACATTTGAAAGATATATTTCAGGTATAGTCAGAGAGATCAGACTTATTTAGAACGACATTCACTTGGAACATCGTTTCCACCATACTCTGAGATATTGCCACAAGACACTGCCGGAGTCCAAAGTGAAGTGTTTAATCAGTACCTTGAAATATTACCAGATGAGGACACATTAAGCAAACATAGTGATGGCTATGAAACAATCTTCTAGTGTAATACATCAAAACACCGAAATTTCAGTTACTTGTAGTTTTGCAGATTACCATTTTATGTCTGGGAAATGACCAACTTAATTGTCAACTAAGCAGCATACATACATTCTATTTATTATTACTGCAAACAGATTTTATTATGCAAAAAACTAAACTTTACAAATATGTCTGTTAATGTTATCATCAAGTTTAGTAATATTTGCCTCCTTAAATAGTTTGTATATAGGGAATAATACATGGCAAAATCCGTATCACATGCCGTATCATCCCTCGACCAATACCGGCCCTCGGGCCAGAGGCCCTCGTACTAATATTGGTAACTCGGGATGATACGGCATGTGATACGGTATCACATGCCGTATCATACCGAGTTACCAATATTAGTACGAGGGCCTCTGGCCCGAGGGCTGGTATTGGTCGAGGGATGATACGGCATGTGATACGGATTTTGCCATGTATTATACAGTTTATCATATATTTAAACAGAGGACTACTAATCCGAAAAAATACTGTCAAAAATTGAAATCGGTAAGAGAAAATGCATGTATTTTGATGAAAATTTCAAAATGGGCGGAAAGGACTAGAAGTTTTGGACTAAATCTAACATTTAAAGAGATTTTTAACTGATCCTCAAAAAATAATTTCACCCCTATCAAATCTTTGTTATCCTCCACCAAACAAAAATTGTTTTTTGCCCCCCCCCCCCAAAAAAAAATTGCCCGTTTGCTTGTTTTTTTTAACCCCGAAAATTTTGCCCCCCCCAAAAAAAACTTAACCCCCGAAAAAAAAAGTTTTTTTTTTCGAAAAAGGTATGTGATAAAGGGTAAGCCTAATGCGAGAAAGGGTATGCGATAAAGGGTATGCGATAAAGGGTATGACGTCATAGTGTGAATACGGAATGAATGTCATGCACTGTATCAAATATTCAAAACGTCTGTATTTATTACTAAACATATGATAAACTTGAATAAACCACAAAGCAAGGAGACAGTACAGTGTTAGTACTGTTGAACAGTAGATTATGCTCCTTCACAAAACGGGTACAGTGAACCTGTACAACAGAAGTCTTTGCAACTAGCAGTTGTGGATAGGAAACTTGTTTAAAATATAAAGAAAGGGACACTTTTGTTTTAGACCTAGACTCACAAAATGAAAATGAAAATATTGATATAAAAGAACATTTGACTTTTGGAGATTTCCGAAAAATTGGCAGTTTGGTTGAGGAAGGTTTAATTAAATTCAGAGTTTGGGTTGGGGAAGTTTCCGGGTAAGTTAGAGTTTGATTAAGGGAAGTTTTCGGTTTATTCAGATTTTTAGGGAAGCTACCGGTTAAGTCAGTTTAAATAAAAAGGATAACAGTAAGTTACACGCCACATTCTACAAAGGAACTGCACAAGAAAAACAAAAATAAAGGACAAACGTTAACATCGATAGGACAACAAGACTTGGTACCGGTACTAGCAAAAGCAAGTGGTAGAGTGAAACCGGTTTATTGGTACTGAAACACACTTCCTCTGTACTGTGTCCCCGTAGTATGATAAACGTTGGATGAAATCTAATTCAGGTAGACTACTTACTCTATGACCACAATCTTGAAAAGGAAAAAGGAGACAAAACGTAATTTTGAGAGATGGTCAAGGAGTGCTCGCCGCTAAACTGCTGGGTGTGAAGGAGCATAATCTACTGGTAAAATATGTCGCACCACGGAAGAAAAGTCAAGTACAAAACTTTCCACAGTATTTGGTGAAGAATTAGCATTTACTGTAAACAGAACATTTTTGCGGGGGCTTTATTTTCGCAAAAATTTCCCCTTCGCGGAAATTTGTTTTAATTACATATGTAACGAAACCTAAGCGAGAATAGCGAAAATAAAATCTCGCGAATAGGTTTAGAAATCAAAATCGCGAAATTTAAACCACGTGAAAATATCCCCGTTTAGGAAACATCTGTAATATAAGTCAGAGTCTCATGTGTGGGTAAAACCCTCATGCCACTGGATCCAAAAGCCAAATTATTTGACGGATACATACAAAATATCCTGCCAATATCCCCTATTAAGAAAGAATGTAAGTTGTTTCCATTAGGCATATTTCTGTTAAAAGAATTGAAATTTTGGCATGGGGAAATTTCCGACTAAGTCTTATTTTGGTTTGTACATATGTGTATATTCCTGCATTGATAATGTGATTATATTGGACAATGGGTTTTGACTTAAAAATATTTTGTAATTAGTATTGGTTAACACATGACTAATAATTGTATGTTTAAACGAACATATTGAAGAAAAATTTGAAAGTTAGCATAATGTTACTAGAAAAAGACTTTTGAGATATTCCTACTTAATCCCTGCTATTGTACGTAAAATTAATAATTACATACCAAAGCTTTTTTCGACGGCTGCGTTGAAATCATAACATTTGAGTTACACATAGATTCAAATTTGCATTTATATCAAGATATGATTGAAAAGATCAATTTAACCTCTCAGAGTATTACTTTCGGGATATCTGACACAATGAATAAGTCTTATTTAACTATAACCACATTGTGTTTGAACTAAATGATACATACAGAATAGCTGCAGAGATTGTCTTATCATCGAGGTTTAAATGGAAGAAACAAACTGCATGTATGTGACAATTCATGTTACTATAAATTAAAGTAACCATTTATGAAATAAATGTGATATTTGGACCCGTTTTGTCCCTCATAGCTAGTAAAAGGTATGAACAACTAATGACAGCATACTTTAAAACAAGCAACGTCATAATCTGGTGAAAATAAAGGAAACAAACCTTGGAGTAATGAGAGTTCGGTTCTATGAATCATCCCCACTTACATATAAAACACTATTTTTAGATATGAGTCCATCAGTTAATTATCAAAAGATAGGACACAAATAACATTTAAAAATATTCCTATCATAAAATCTATTAGAGCAGGTTCTGTTCTTTACTAGATATTCAAACTTTTGTCTGAAAAATGTATTATTATTATTATTATTATTGAAACTCTTTATTTTCCCTAAGATTATATAAGGTGAGTTTTAAAAGGCATTTAATCTCATTAAATGGTGAATGTCGTAGAAGCAGACGTCAAAACGTCAATTTCGCAATAACACGTTTTCATGCAACACTAACGTGACCATGAACTGACTGCGGAAAAGGAAATCCGAGGAATACATGGTCGTCATAGCAAAAATTTTAAAGTCAGTCTGATAAAAAATTTATGGACATAATCACTATTAACGTCTTAAAGCAGAAATTCCTGATAATGAACTTGACACTGAACTTTACTCTCTCAGGAATTGTAAAAGAGACATTTTTGGGCTGAATATCACTTCTTTCGCATAAAAGGGTACATTTGATACTTGAGTTATTGCTTTTTGCCATAAAATAAAAATTTCATTTTTTGATAAAATCCGTGAATTGTTTCCTTTGTTGATTAGTATACAAGAACGGTAATTTTTGTGACTTGGTTTTCATTGCTGTACACCGTATATAATATTCAAAATACTGAAGGTGAACTTAAGCCATTAAGAGAAAAAGGATGGTTGGTTTGGGAAAAAAAGAAAAAAAAATAGATGGATGACATATGCACAAATTACTTCTGTAATCGTAAGAAAAGTAATGAGAAAATAATTGTTTCATTAATCAAGAATAATTCGGCACAAATATAAGGAAAAACACATGAAAATTTCTAGATGAACAAAGAAATAGTAATGATAATCTCACAACGACTTTAATTTTCAGATTCAAATTATAGATTTTCTTTTTTTTTTATATTGTAAATATGTGGCAAAAATAACATTACTACAAAAAGAGTCCCCGTTATTCCCTTTTCATTTTCTTGATTTTGAATTGGAATAATATGTCTTTTCTAAAAAATTACCTTAAACATCATAGTTAATGTCAAAGAATTGGTGTGAAGATACAGACACAGGACCCAAGTCAGGAATATGTTGGTCATTGGCTTGTCCTTGTCTTCTTATAAAATTTAGTTTCTTGATATTTGGGTTATTGGATGTGGTTTGTTTCCATTGATTTATTCACTTTTTTTACCTTTTCGAAGCCATTTAGGGCTTACTATATGGTGTGAGGTTCCTCAATGTATTGAAGACCATATGGTGACCCTAGATGTTTTGTTTTTGGTCGTTTTAACCTGGATATGGGATGTTGTCTCCTTGACATTTACCCCATTTCCTTTCTTTTTCATATTAGTATAATTTGCATGATGACAATATTAGCTATGTTGAAAGAAAAACATTAAATAATATTATATCTTTCTTATGAGTCCTATTGTTTTTATCGTCTTATTCCAATAAATACAAACAACTTTACATGATCTGAAAATATGAGAAAAAAATCAACGGCAGAATTTTCTAAATTTTATTAAAAAGATGACAAAATTTTCTAAAATTTTGCGCAGGAGAGCATTTAAGCGTTAAAATAAGGATCTACCCTTCTTTAAATGGTTCATTTAGTATTAGCATTATAATTTAGAATTTCCCGGAGTATAATACAGAAATCTGATTGTAATACCGAAATGGCAAACGTTTGAAATTTCTCTATTTGCGAAATATAACTAGTTTTCATGGCCTTATAGCAACAAAAAGAATTTGGTGACCTATGTTTATTATTTTTGAAAAATGCCCCAAATACCTTAAAGAATGATTATGCCTAGTTTTACGAAAAAATCAACAGTAGCAATTCATAGTTAGTTTGGTTTTTAATCAAGCGGCAGCATCTTACCAATAAATGCTACAAAGCTGAACTTATACGTAAAAACGAGAAATTAATTTTCTCACTTTTGAGAAAGAACAGTTCCTATATTTAGGGGTGAGAGATTTCCTTGTCTTGTACCCCCCGGTACAAGACAGAAATTACCAAGCAACGTATTCTGACGTCACTGACGTCGCTTAGGAATGTCGGATGTCAAGTACGGCTTGTTGGTGAATAAATCGTAATTTGTGATTACAAAAGTGAGAAAATAAATCAAACACCGTTGAAAATGCAAGATTTAGAAATCTCAGACACCCTCGGGTAAGATTTCAATGGTTCTCTGACTCGGCAAGCCTCGTCAGAGAAATATTGAAATCTTACCCTTGGGTGTCTGAGATTTCTTGATCTTGCCTTTTCACCGCTGTTAGATTCATATAAACTACATGTAAGTATCATTGAAATTTGACCATTTCATAATATACATTTAACTTGTACTATATTTATGGAGTTATAGAAAGGCATGTTTCATATTAGTCCTGTATTATGTCAAAAGACAGTCGTATTTGATCAAGGACAGATGTATTAAGCCGAGGCAAAGCCGAGGCCAAATATATCTGTCCGAAGCCCAGGCCATATATACGAGTACATAATGAAGGGCTTATGTGAAAAATTACATTTTATGACGCATTTGTTAACAAGTTGTTTTAAACGACTATCGAATATCAAGATTAGTCGTATTATGGCACGCGATGGTAACAAAAATGTGGTATACCTAGTATTTTGAACGAAAACTAAAAGTTTTCGTGCAAAATACTAGGTATACCGCACGTTAACTAGGGGTTTCCGATCGGTATACATTGTTTTCGGCGAAAACCCTAGTTTCCGATTGAAATTGAACGGAAACTAGGGGTTTGCGACGAACACCCTTAGTTTCCGATCGGTATCGAAAATTCGATAGGGTTTTATTAAACTAATCAAAATCGTTTTTTTCTGTTTATCGCTTATATTTCTCTCTTTTTTATTCAAATTTCGTATCTTTTATTTATTTTATATATTTTGATATTATAAATTAATTATCAAATAGAGTTGTGCCTGTGACACTTTTAGGTGCGAATTGATATCAGATTCGCGGGTCATGGGAGGATTCGATTTCGACTGTCTATATTCACCTTCACCAGTTAAAAGTTGAGAAATATCGCCATTTTAGACTTAGTTTAAAAAGAATATTCAATTTAACTTATCCCGAGAGCAAAGATTTTTATTTTCATACAACTTGATGTGTACTCTGTTTCCAAATTAAAAAAAAATCATGAAATTTGGTATGAAAAATAAATAATTTGATAAGCAGTTAAAAAAAAAACAACAAAAACTCAGTCTTATAAATGATCTAAACAATTCAGTGTTTTAAAACTTTACTTCATCAAATCCTTTCCAAGCAGTTTTATAATTCGCGAAGTTTCATGGATTTTAGCATTTAAGAGGTATGAAAGGTAGTTTACGGTTTAAACTTTTTTTATTTCGCAACATATCAAACTCCTTCGCAAGGATATAATGATATAAAATTTTCAAAACACTTAACTTTTTTGTCATTTTTCAAGAGTTAGTTTGCACCACAGACTAAAAATTTTATTTTTCATACCTTTTTAATGCTAAAATTCATCAAGTTTTTGCTTCGCGAATTATAAAACTCCTTCGCAAGGATGTTATGATGTAAAATTTTCAAAACACTGAATTTTTTTGGTCATTTTTAAAGACTGAGAGTAAACCGCTGATTCAAAATCTTACTTTTCATACCAGTTGTAAGCTAAATTTGATGATTTTTGTATTTCGCAACATATCAAACTCCTTCGCAAGGATATAATGAAGTAAAATTTTCAAAACACTTAACTTTTTTTGACATTTTTAAAGAGTTAGTAATAACCGCAGACTAAAAATTTTACTCTTCATATCTTTTTAATGCTAAAATTCATCAAGTTTTTGCTTCGCGAATTATAAAACTCCTTCCAAAGGATATTATGTTGTAAAATTTTCATAACACTGAATTGTATTTGTCATTTTTAAAGACTGAGTTCAAACTGCTGATTAAAAATCTTACTTTTCATACCGATTTTAAATTTGATGAGTTTTTTTTTTATTTCGCAACATATCAAACTCCTTCGCAAAGATTTAATGATGCAAAATTTTCAAAACACTTAATTTTTTATGACATTTTTAAAGAGTTAGTTTAAACCACAGACTAAAAGTTTTTCTTTTCATATATTTTTAATGCTAAAATTTATGAAGTTTTTGATTCCCAGATTATAAAACTCCTTCGATAGGATATTATGGTGTAAAATTGACAAAACACTGAATTGTTTTGTCATTTTTAAGACGGCGTTTAAACGACTGATTAAAGATCTAACTTTTCTACCTTCTCTATGCTAAATTTGATGATTTTTTTTTTATTTCGCAACATATCAAACTCTTTCGAGAAGATATCATGAAGTAAAATTTTCAAAAAACTTTATTGTTTTTTTTATTTTTCAAGAGTAAGTTTAAGCCGTAAACTTAAAATTATACTATTCATAACTCTTAAATGCTGAAATCCATAAAATGTTTAACTTCGTGAATAATAAAACTCCTTGGAAAGGATACGATGAAGTAAAAGTTTTAAAACCCTGAATTGTTTTGATAATTTATAAGACTGAGTTGTTTTAACTGCTTATCAAATTATTTATTTTTCATACCAAATTTCATGATTTTTTAAATTTCATACACATCAAATTATATGAAAATAAAAATCTTTGCTCTAGAGATTAGTTAAATTGAATATTCTTTTTAATCTAAGTCTAAAACGGCGATATTTCACAACTTTTAACTGGTGAAGGTGAATATAGACAGTCGAATCCTCCCATGCCCCGCGAATCTGATAACAATTCGCACCTAAAAGTGTAACAGGCACAACTTTATTATCTCTAATATATAAAAAAAATGTTTAGCGTTGCAAAATATCCTCGTCGTGGACCTCAGAATTTAACACAGAGATGCATGGTACATATTTCGTCGTTATTGGAGATCGACAAGTTTTGGAGAAAAATATATTTTATTTTATTAATATGCAGTTTTCTTCAAATTGTCACGCTTTTATTTTGCATATTTAGGGATTTTTGCGATTGATATTAAAAGAAATGTCGACGAAATAGTTTGCCATTTTCTCATAATCCCTCTATATGTCACGTGGTCAGCATTTTATAACACTTTTGCTTGACCTACATTCCAAGGCGTGTATTTACCTCTTCAGTGTCAGAAAATGCACATTATGAGGATCATAAATAAGGTAGGGCATATTTAATTTGTGCGTGTGAATGCATGTTTACACATATAATACGACTTGACTTTGACACTTTACTGTCCCTGATAAACATGATAAATGCGTTTGAACGGTTTCGATAGGTAGCCTATTTTTTGGTTCACACATGGAAAATGGATTCGTAGCTTCTGTTGTTATTTCAATAATACGGAAGCGCGATCAAAGTCTATTCGATATTTGCATGATTTATCTGTCGTCTCTATATTTTGGTTCCATTGTTCTAACAATTTCAGGCCTACCGTAAAAAGTATCTCATGATTCACTAACCTTGATTTTAGGGGGGGGGGGACTGACCACCTTGGCTGAAAAAATAGTCTAGCCCTCACTCTGTCCAATAGCAAAAACTGGCTCAACAAAATAAAAAAAAAATTGGGGAAAAAGACAATCCGGCTCTTAAAGCGGGCACATAAAATTTCCTGTGTCTCGGATGAAACATCCAGCCCCCTTCCCTGAATATCAAATGTCCTGGGACTAATACTCTGATACTCTACTTTGTGTTTTCTAACTTATTACACAGTTGCATCCCATCAATCAATCCGTAATAAGCAATAGGCGTGTTTTAGGACAACTCTCTGTGGTCAAAATAGTTAACTTAAGCCATGTAAGCAGGAAGTTGTATCAAAAAAAGTCTGATCGATTCATCTTTGTTTAACTGACTGGCGAACAGTGAAGTGATAGCTTATTCGACTAGTGCATGATTGCATTTGAAATGCCCGGTAGATCGAGTCATGGCAACAGCATATTGCCAACTCTTTCATTTCCAGGGTCAGTTCATGGCCAGGATTTCAGAAGGGGGCTTAAATAACAAAATACCGAAGT
>MJUU01003528.1:37996-64280 GCA_002080025.1 Modiolus philippinarum | reverse complement strand
ATACGGGGTCAAAGGGGGGTGTAATTGTTGTTGTGTTAAAAAAAATTTTGGATTCAGATAAAAGTATATTGTCCAGTGTTGTTGACTTTATAAAGCGGTCTATAGTACTGCGAAAATGAGGTCCACTTTGGCCAATTTTACTTCATTAAATATGATTAATCTTCTTATTATATGTTGTAAACAATTTGTGAATTTGTATGTCATTGTTTATTTTATATGTTTGCATTAACCCGTTAGGGTTTATTTGTGCAAATAAAGATAATGTTATTGGGCAAAATTGATTCTCTGTTATCGGTTATCGCAATGTCCAATTCCCTGATATCTGTTATTGAAAAATGCTTTTATTGGAATACCCATTGTCTCCCCTCTTTTAAATGTAAAATAAAAATATTATTTATAACTGAAATGGGATAAATGTCAATTTTCACAGAGACTTTAAAACCAATTACACGTCTGTGATGTTTATATTTCATTTATCTTTTATATACATCTTATGATTTTATCACGCGTATCATGCAGTTTGCATATTAGAATCTGTTGTATTCAAATATCTTTAAACTATATCCGGATGACTATGTAATGGTCCGAGTTTGCTATGGTCCGAGTTTGTTTTAGTCCGACTAATCTAGTAAGCCTCCGGAAATCGGAGGAACATACTACTAGAAAACAAACAGAAAGCACCTGCAGGCGGTCAATTGACCAGTGATGGATTTGTTAATTGTCTTTGTAATATGCAAAAAGTGGCATCAAACGGTATTTGGATAGCAAGATGTAGGTGTAAACGACATGCTGCTCAAACTATAGATTGGCTTTTCTTGATAAAGTGAACTAACAGAATAGATATGGCCCGATAATTGGTTCTATTTTTAAAACGTATTTAGAGGGTCAAGGTCAGTTTAAACGTAAACACAGACGACACGTGCAAAGAAATGATTTAACTATACAAAACGTTATCGATCTACAATAACCAAAAGTTTAACTTCCAAAGGATCTTGTTAATAAAATCCTCGATCAAGACCAAAGCTATCCCCTGAGAGTTACACACTCGGAAAGCATATCAAATTAATTCCAGGCAACAACCTGAACCAAAACAATGCAAAAATACTACGATTATGGATGTTAGCTATACAATTAAAGAGATTTTATTGATATAATTGTCATGAAACAATTACCAGGGATAATTCCACTTTCAAAACCACCCAGTCCTTTGAAGCTGGAGGAGTCCTTACATAAGTCAATTGTCCTCTCTATTGCAAGGCTTAGTTTTTTGGGGGGAGGACCACCACCTGTCATTTTCAATTTTGAATTCATTGAGCAGAAAGCCCGTTTTGCCTCCTTCTTTGTGGTTGCCCACTTGTCCCGACATTCTTTAGCTGATCTCTTAGCTACACCGAGGGCAGATATCATAACACTGATTCTCTCCCAAACAGCAGCTTTCCTGGCATTTGTTACTCCATCCCCAAATTTTTCATTCAATATGGAGTAATTCTTCTCCACCTCATTTTGAATAGTGTCAATTTCTAATGGTGAAAAATTTGGTTTTCTGTCCCTGGGTTTTTTTGCAGAAGACATGTCAGCCATGATGGAAATATGAACAGAAATGCATCATGGATATATAATAAATTTAAAATAAATACAAATAAACAAAAACACAGTTCTTTTTCTGATTATTTTATTTCAAATGGTAAAAAAATAGCTAATTTAAAAAAGCAGGTTCTTTGACCTGCCAATAGAGTATTGCATTATGGGTGAAATCATAATATTTAACCATACGTTAAATATTAACGTAAGCGTTATCTAACGCTTTCGTTAAATTAAGATGAACAACAACTTTTTAACATCTGGTTAAGTAACGATGCGTTAAATATTTAACCATGCGTTAGGCTTAACATACCCGTTATTTTAACGCGGAGTTGAACAACCAGCCCCTGAACAAAAAATTTAACGTCAGTATCCTAAAACGTCATATTTTGGCAGAAAACGTTTTCCAATTTCAATTTTATGATGAATTCTCGGTGTCACATCGCGAAGACTTATAGACCCTATAACTTATGTGAAAAAATAGAAAATATATGAATTAAGGGGAGTTTACTCCTTTATTTGTAAAATATTTAGTTGCTTTGTTAAGCAATTAAAATGTCATTCTTCGATCAATCCATGAAAAACGGTATACAAGGATAGGATCTCGGACTTGTTACCGGCACTCTCAAAGTCAGTGGTATAGTAAAACCAGTTTATGGGTTCTTCCTGTAGAAGGATGTGCGGCTTAGATGGTTTGTTTTTAGGTAGGAATTATGTTATAAGGTTAAGAAATATCAGAGGAAATATATCGATCGGTCAGAATTACACCTTTGAGCATATCATAAGGTTGTCAATTACAAATATTCAAAATCCAATATAGGAACGCCAAAATTTATCATAACATAAGCAAGACGACAATTATATGAAAAGGTTACAAAATTTAATAAAATATATGAAAATGTTTTTCAAATTATCAGAATATATGAATAGTGTTGATTTAAATTTTACTGCCCGCACATCCGTGCTAATATGTTTGTTAAGTGACCACCTGGTTTTATACCATCGGACTTAAGAAATTACAAAACGGGACAATACAAAACAGTGATCAACTTATTTCTATTTTCAATTTTCAATGATAACAGCAGATATATTGACGATATCCTTACTATTGACAATCCCCAGTTTTTAGATTATGTCAACATCATTTACCCACAACAACTGAAACTTAATAAAGCTAATAACGATTCTAAAAATTGCCCTTTTCTGGATCTAAAATAAAAACTAAAATTTACAATAAAAGGGATGATTTGATTTCAGTATTACTAATTTCCCTTTTCTTGACGGCAACGTTCCTAAATCCCCATCCTAAGGAGTTTATTTTTCTCAACTGTTACGATTCGCACGCGTTTGTTCTACTCTTGACGACTTCAATGAACGTGACTGTACTATCACTTCAAAATTTTTGCAGCAAGGTTACAGATTTCATAAATTGTTAATATACAATTTAAAAAGTTTTATTGAAGATATGAACATTTGATATCTAAATATAATGTCACCCGCAAACAGCTTATTACTAAGGGCATTTCCCATTCTCGATTTTACGGAAATGTTGTTAAAAAATGCCAGAAACTGATTAAAAATCCAGAAAAACTGGGACGTAACTTACATTCTTTACGCAATAGGGGATATCGGCAGGATATTCTGCAAGTGTCCGTTAAATTAGCTTTGGGATCCAGATTTTACACACATACTGGCCTCTCACTGATACTGCAGATGTCTACTGAAATACATGATGATTCTTTACCAAATCCATTGGGAGTTTTGAATTTGATTTTTCTTCCGTAGTGCGACAGTGTTTTACCAGCAGACTAGGCTCCTTGAGCTAGCCGGCAGGTTAGCAGCGAGCACTCCTTGACCCATCTTTCAAAATTACGTATTGTTCCCTAATTTTTCTTTTCAAGATTGTGGTTATGGAGTTAGTAGTCTACCTGTATGGGTTTTATTCGTATGTTTATTATACTTTAGGGAAACGGGACAGAGAGAGGGGAGGTTTGGGTACCCATAAACCGGTTTAACCCTACCGCTGGCTTTTGCTAGTGCCGGTACCAAGTCCGACTGTCCCGAGTTCCTATCGTTGTTTACGTTTGTCTTTTGTATTTTTATTGTGGGTTTTTTTCTTGTGCAGTTCCTATTTACTTTGTGGCATGTGGCTGTGTTTTTCGGCCATTGTAGGTGTTTCCTGTTATCTTTTTTTATTCTATTTTTACAGTCGTTGCAGCGATTTATATTGATAACTATCGTTTTAGCTGCTACTTGAAGCTTAGTTAGTAGATATATAGTAATACGTGGGAGGTGAATTTTCTCAGGCATCATTTACTTCGATGGAGAAAACTCAATACATTCTTTTTACATTTGCTTTTTGTCGTTAATGTATCTCATGCGTATTATGGTGTGGGTTTGTTTTAGGAGAAAAAGGGTACTAAATATCCTTTCCTTATCCCTTCGCTGAGTAAAGTGCTATTCGTCAGACGGTAAAGTTGTAGACAAGTATTTAATGACAGCAATTTACAAGCTATTTCGCACAAGTAATTACCAAATCCATTAGAACAATTTTAATCAAGTCGTTATTACAAGACAAATCATAATACTTTGTACGTTTCGGAATGCTGACAACGAGTTCCGGAAAACGCCAATATGTAACTATCTACTTAGTAATAATTCATTTAACACACTGAAATTAATTCCGGTATACAGTTACAAATGGAAGCCTCCATATATGGTTATGTCAGTTATTTTCAAACGGAATCGATTTAATGCGTTTGATTAGTGCCGTGGCATGAAGGAGTAGTAATCAGTTCTTTCGAAAACTGCAGGTTAAAAAACATGACAAATTTTTCGTACAAGTTATGTCCTCTAGGAATTTAATCCATGGACACAAATTAACATGATTTGTATATGATTATTATATTTTTGTGCAACATGGTTTTGTGTTTTTTGTATAAGGGATGGGGTACACATACACCCGGACTAAACCACGCGCTATCAAAAAAAATATATATATATAGTTTGTGATTGCATGGTCTGTTTTCATTTTGTAAAATGATTTACACCTTATTTTTTTTTTTGTAATGTTCAGTCCTTTTGTGCATTCTGTATTTCTGTCATTTTCATTTATTTTCATTAAAATCATATATATGAAATAAAAGTTGTTTTTTTTTTCAAAAGCTTCGACATTTAGTTATTTCTTTGTATTTTTTTTCGGTTGATATTTTATATAGACGATATTTTCGTTTTGTTTCTGGATAAAATACACATTGGACATTACATCAAAATTGTAGATTCTCTGTAATTTCGTCAGCATACAACCTATCATGAGTAATGACATACACAAAAACATTCATTAAATATTGTTTAGAATTATTGGGTTAATTAAATGCCAAATGTCCATTTCTTTTAATGAGTGGTATGCGTTTTTTTTTAATGGCTTATGCCTGTGATCAGATACCTATATGCAAGCAGGAATCACTTTGTATTTCCCTGGCAATTGTAATACCTGTGCCAAGTCGTAACCATTGCAGTCGACAAATTTTCCGGTGGTTGCCACCTGATTCGTCTTTTTGTCTCTTGGACTTAGGCTCCTAATAACTCTGTTCTTACCCCCCATTTCAGCCATTGTAGATATTTCCTGTTATCCCTTTTATTAACCATTACACATTTTTATAAATTGGCAGAAAAACAAGAAAGCGCTATAAATAACTCTTTAAACATTTATTTGACTGAAAAATAAATCAATCTTGAGTAAAGGTAAAACGAGTATTTTGGAACTCCTGAAGTAGGTTCACTGAAAGGCTAATGGAAGGTTAATTAGATTCTAAACATCATTTCTGTGTTTTAATTGAAAACAAAACAAAAAGCTTTCTATTTGTGTTAAAAGTTTCCTTGGTAAAGTTTTAAAACAGTCCTAATATATTTACAGAATTTTGAATAAAAAAGTCTCTTGTAGCATTGCATTGAAGAATAGAAAATCTACAGACAAGGTTAACATAATTTCATCTATATTCTAAATTTACAGTAGGCTTCGGTATTTTATTATTTATTAGCACTATTCCGTTGCCTTTGCTAGTTGACTGTGAGTCACCGAGGGTATTCACTAACCCAATAACCTGCACTACGGGGCTGGCTCGGAACTCTTTTTTTAAATTTGCAATATCTTAGTTCAAGAATTTTTGCACTGAAGAGACATAAGTTGCCGAAATGCGCATATGCAAAAACTAGATTCACAGTAATTTCGGTATTTTGTTAGTTGTTAATTGTTAATTATTGTACTCTTTCAACTTTTACACATTTCGATGTACGGATTTCCAAATGTTTTGATTTAATCTGAAGTGAAGAGACATAGGTTGTCGAAATGGCAATATGCAGAAAATAAATTTTCAGTAACTTTAGTATTTTAGTTAATTCTACATTACTAAGACGCATAATGCTGTAAATATCACATTAACACTACACAAGTTTAACCGCAAAAGCCGTGCTTAACGTCTCAATCTAACTTCAATTCCGCTTTACGTCTCAATCTAACTTCAATACCGAAAAAGTGATTGATTTGTATTTTTCGTTCAATCAGCACTGTTTCAGTTAATCAGTCGGAGATTTATATTGAAAAGATAATGGATAAATGCAAGAGAGACAAAGTCTTTACAAATACATGATAAAACTAAGCAACGGAACAACGCCGCTTATATTGTAGCTCTTCATCTTGAAGTCACCATGCGACATTCACCAATGAGCTCTGCTCATACCTCATAGCAAGTTTAAGACGGTCCTTAGCACCGATTTGAGCCGAATTCATTGGTAATTGTCGAATAATGCCACATCCATTGCGAAATCGTCACCAAACATAACATTAATTGACAAAGCACTCTTACAATCACTGTCATCCGTTGACCAACAAAAGCACTAGTGTCCTAAGCTAGTGGATAGACACTTTATATAGACAAATACAGGGCGCTCATCAAGTCGATTGTAAAAAAAACCGCTGTGATAACAGGAAGTTAGAACAAAATATCATTCAATTAATAAAAAAAAAGAGAAAAAAGGATACGTAGAACAATTAAAGAAACAAGGTTTGCTTACCATCGGAAAAGGGTGATAAAGTTAATGATGGGAAATTTTTATTTGACTAGGTATTATTCGGCAACCGATGAATTTATCTATTTCTATTTTTTCGTGAATCTGGATCTGATTTTAACTTAACTGGCCAAGTGTGCGATCTAATTTCTATGCAGACGAAACAATGAAACCTCCCTGACAAAGATTTTGTTTAACATTAAATAAATAAATAATTAATGGCGAAGTGCTAAATATTACATGTTGTGTTTGCTTGGTAAAAAGGTTATTATCTTTTATAACAATAATGTACATGTATTTATTTGTTTGTCAACATAATTTGTGATGAAGCGCTAAATACCCCGCTAAATACTAAGTATTAGGCAATCAATGCAAAGAATAGTATATGTTGTAATAGGATATATAGACTGTTACATATACATCTAGTGAAAAACAAAATGTAACAATTAGTGGAATCGTCTGCCATACATAACTGTATTGATGTACATTGTTTACATAACAGGTCATTATGCATATTAAGTAATAACTTGCATAACGTCAAGTTCAAAACAATTGGCTTCCATGAATTCAGTCAGTTGTTTATATTTTTTGTCTCCCATAGAAACTATATTCCAGTAGAACGGATTTCGGTTTTCTCTAATAAATTTAGAACAGTCAAAATAAAGTGTTAAAAACTAAAAATATCAACAAGCTGAAATAAAAAAAAGAATAATTTAAATTGTTGGATCAAATGGATCAAAATTTTGACTCAACAGTCTTCTTCACGGTACTTAAATTATAAAGCAGAATCCGCATAGGAAAATAAATACATACTTAAAACTAAATAAATAAGACATTTTTGAACTTATAATCAGCCCCTTGGTGTTTGTCGTCGAGATGAGTCTCTTCATTAGCATTTTTTTCAGCAGGAACAGTAATTCTTGATCAAAGGATATCAAGGAGGGAAAGGCATTAATTGTCCTCTCACTCTGCGAAAGAAAATCCTTCATTGAAAACACATCAATTGAACCCAATTTTTCAAAGATGGGATCCGTCACGAAAAAAGACTAGTCATTTAAAATTTTGGTTAACACATTTTTAAGTACTCTTTCTTTTAATTTTACTTCATTCATCTTCATGTTCACCCTCTTTTACGAGCCCGTCCCTTTACGAAAGATAAAGAAAGAGGGTCTAGTATCTCCATTTTTTAGGGTATGCCCCTTCCACCCCAAAGGGACCCAAGGCTGCGGGGTACAACCTCTCAAAAGTGGGTGTCAGCAGTTGTGCTGGATGAATAAATATAATGGTATGAAACAGATAGTAGACTTCCCTACCAGAAATGAAAATACACAGGACTTAATCTTCTTATCACATCCTTCATACAAACAACGCTGTTAAGCGATACAGGTCATTGGGAACAGCGATCATGACATAGTGCAACTTGTATAGCTTGCAATCCCACAAAGCCAAAACCAACTATGCACAAAATATTCCTTTGGAAAAAAGCCAGTATTCATAAAATACAAGAGGATATTATGGTATTTGGTGAAAACTTCAGAAATCAAACTTTTGAAAACATTGAAAGCATGTGGAACAGCTTTAAAACAACGATGAAGGGAGTCATAGACCGAAGAGTTCCACAAAAATGACAAGAGCACGGCATACTCGTCCAATGACCAATTCCACACAGTGTTTACTAAAGACGACCACACAACTTATCCAGATAAAGCCCAACCATGGAAAACATAACCATTAACACAAAGGGAGTATTTAAGCTTCTAAGAAATCAACATCCCCACAAGGCAACAGGATCAGACGAGATACCAGCTTTTATCATCCGGACAGCAGCCAGCCATCTCGCACCAATACTAGCTCGAATTTAAGGATATACACTTGACTACAGAGATATATTTCACAGGAATGGAGTGATGCCCTCGTTGTGCCAGTCTTCAAGAAAGGAGAACGACATATCGCTGCAAGTTGTAGACCAGTATCCTTAACATCGATCTCATGTAAAATACTGGTACACATCATACACAGCAACATAATAAACAACTTTGATACAAAGAAGATACTTACCGACACACAGCATGGTTTCCGGAAAAAAACGATCCACAGAGGCCCAACTTATAAATTCCCCGTTTCCCTTCTTTTTTCTATTATAGTTACAGTACAAGAATTAGCAAAATGACTAGAAACGGGTCCATAAGAAGACACCATCCTGCTAGACTTTGCCAAAGCCTTTGACAAAGTGCCACATTCAAGACAACTACACAAGCTTGAATATTATGGAATCAACCAGATCACTATTAAATGGATAAAACAATTTCTAGAAAACAGAAACCAAAACGTAGTTCTAGATGGAGCTTAATCATCACCAGCCCAAGTCCTGCCAGGAGTTCCGCAATGCTCAGTCATTGTGCCCTTACTATTCTTTGCCTATAACGGATACACGTTTATTTGCGGACGACACCATCTTATTCAGGAAAATCAGTATTACCAAAGACAGTGACCTATTACAACAAGATCTGAATGCCCTAGAAAAATGGAAAAATGAGTGGCAGATGAGCTTTAATCCAAGAAAGTGCACATTATCAGAGTTTCATCTAACAAGACCAAGCCAATTAGCCACACACTATCAACTACATGGTCATACATAAGAAGTCGAAGAGGCTGGTAACCATTTCCAACAATTTATCCTGGAACAGACATGTCGAAAATATAGCTGCCAAAGGGAACAAAACTCTTGGTTTTATCAGACATAACCTTAAAGATTGTACCAAGCAAGTAAGAGAGACCAGCTACCTCACAATTGTAGTCCAACTCTAGAATATGCAGCAATGATCTGGGATCACACCACCCAACATCTAATCCAGACTTTAGAAAATGTACAAAGAAGAGCTGCCGGCTTTTTCACTATCGACTACATCAGCAGAACACCAGGATGTGTAACAAGTATGTTAACATCACTTGAATCGCAGAGTCTGGAACAACGAAGGAAGACAAGCAAACTCATTATGATGTATTTGATCCAACATCAACTAGTGGACATCGACCACAATTTATATCATAAACCGGGTTACAGTCGAACCAGAGGTCAGCGCAGGTTCTTCCAGGACAGATCCAATTGTGAAACATACAGAAATGTCTTCTTCCAAAGAACAGTAAGGGAGTGGAACCAGCTAACACATTACATAATAGGGGCCTCCTCAATAGAGGAGTTTAGGGCTAACCTCCAACACCAGGTTAGCCATGGCAGCAAGTAAACCTACAGTTCCCTGTAAATAGTTTTATTTGTATCATAACAGGATTTTAGGTGTACATATTCTTCGGGACAAGAGCTGTTTGTGCCTAACATGCCTAGTCCAGCGGAACTTAAAACAGTCGGAGACGACTCCTGTTCTACACTGGAAGAAGAAGAAGAACAAGAAATACACAATTTTTTAATATTTTGCTAAGTGACAAATTTATACCCGAAATAAATTCAAGACAAGTTAAAAACCGCAATGCCATATTCGTTAATGGCCATTCACTTTGTGTCGGGAAAATTGCATTATATTGTACTGCCTCCTTGAACATGCGTCTCGACTAATTCAGCCATGTCATCTGAATTTTGTTAGTTCGTTATAAGAGTCCTGAAAACAAGAGAGTATCAAATAATTAAGGTTGGCGAATGTGTAACAAAAGTAACGTTTTCGGGGATTACTGAAAATTTTGGATGAAATCTATTACAATTGAAAACGTTATTTAAGGTTTTTTTTGTGACGTAGAGCTGTTTCCACTCGACCCAACAAAAGTTCCATGGAATAGACGATATTCCACTTTCAAATGTTTGGGTAATTGTCGACATCTTACCCCGAATCTACTGGAAACTGGTACTTGACGTCAGTTGAGCGTAATCTAGGAATTCTCCTATTTATTTTCTTGACCTAAAATAATTTGGTTGGAAATGACCCGCCTGGGATAAAATGTTGATTTATGACACGTTCGACTTTTTTCCAATCATAAACACCTTACATACTGATAGAAGAATTTATTCCCTTTGCCCTCATACAGCGGGACGTCATTTTTACCCCGTTTGACCTCTTTGACCCGCCATTCTAATACCCGGAACGTTCCGGAATTGGACTTTTGGAAGAACGTTTATTGTTTTAAGCTGACCCCTTCCACACATTTTTGTAAGTCAAATCAAGGATCCAGCTGTTGAAAACAATTTACTTTCAAATACCGCAACTGCAAAAAATGAGACAATGGTCTTGAACCAGCTGATGACATACCTCTCGTCCATAATTTGCAATCACATTTAAATATACCTCAGAAAATGCTGGAAGAGAATGCTGATTAATGCCTATTCCACGTGGAATGCCATTGCAAGAAAAGCAGCGAAAACTACATAACAAAAATAAAACTCTCAATGTAGAATCTCAAATAAGGCCGCAATTGATAATTAATTTAAAACACAGAAATCCGGAATACAGTTACAACTGGAAGCTAACATTAATCTTTATGTCTTTCATTTATTTTGATATTTTACGAAAGGATATGGAGTAAATGAACATGAGACCATAACACATACACATTGTTAGTTTTGTTTATTTTTAATGAGCTGTATGGCCATTTCGAACGGAAATTTATTCCTCATCAGCAGCACTAGAATCCAAACAAAGGTAATCCATAATTTCAAAAAGTGTTTAAAATGCATAAAACCAAACAAAATCCGAAAAATCCGAATAATCAGTAATATAAAATATAGCTTAGGACAAAACTACGATGGAGGGAGTTAATCCTTCGGTTTTAGAATTTACATGAATTTAGATAATAGTAACTGAACAAGGTGACACAGAACCGATAAAATGACGTGGTCTAAAGAAATAATACTAAAATATTATACTATCGATGACAAATGCTGCATATTAGACACGTCCTTTAGGTATGTAACTCGTGGGTGTAAAATAACATAATTTGTCTATGACAATCACATTTTATGTTACATTTTGTATTTTTATACACCCTACCCCCGCTTTAGCGGGGCTTCATATAGAGATCATGGTTTCCGTCTGTCCGTCCGTCATAGGGGTACACTTTATTGCGATAATTCCTCCTATACCACTTGATGTACTTCAATAAAAAATTTCACAGAATTTTCGATACATATTGCCATTGTGCACCGAGTATTGAAAATTTTATTTTATTTTTTTTTTTGTTGTTGTTGTGTGTTTTTTTGTTTTGTTTAGTTTTTTTCGTTGGTTTTGATTATTTTATTTCTAGAATCAAATGGGGAGCGGGGAAATATATATAGTTAGTGTAAACATATTTTATTAATAACTTGTTATACGTATGATGTACATATATAGAAACAATTATCAAATCAAACTATTACACAAATTACTAATTAGGATTTGAAAACAAAGGCCTGGTCCTTATATTAATTCATATCATATTCATAATCTATTATACATATAGTTGAGCTCTGTTCATAATTTTCTTTCTTTAAAAGGGATGGGTACAAATGGGCATGGACAAATTGTCAAAGCTATGACAGTTCGCGGTTTGTTCTGTTTTCGTTTTTTTCTTAGTAAAATACAAAAATACCAAAGTTGCATAAAATGCAGTAAATTTCATTATACTGTACACGTGTTTCAACGAGTAACCTCTTATCACTGTGGATTAAAATCCCGTATGTGTCAAGGTTTCAAGGCACCTACCCTTGCTCGAAGGTTTCACCGATTTTCCAGCTTAGAACTCTATCCTTTATCTTTACGTTCAGTCATTTTGTACTGCACATTTTTTCTGTCATTTTTTATTATTTCTTTATTAGCCGTTTAAACATGTATATAAAGTTTACTGTATTTAACAATATCATTTATATATTTCAACACCTTTTCGCCTGACACTTTCTATAGATGATATTTTTGGTTAATATCTGGATATATTGGTAAACAGTAAAACAAATATGTGGACTTTACCGATCTTTAATTAAAAATAGCCCTTTCATGAGTAATGAAATAAAGGATAAATTGATTAAATTTTGTTTAGAAGTATTCGGTTCATTATCATCCGAATGTTCGTGAATCGAAGATTCGGGGGGCATATAGTTTTTGGTCTGTCCGTTTGTCCACAAAAAACTTTAACATTGGGTATATCTTTTGAATGGTAAGTGATTGGGCTCTCATATTTTGCATGTATATTCCTTGTGGCAAGACCTTTCAAACGATACCAAAACTTTGGACCCCGTGATCTTGACCTTGAAATGTAATGGACTTTTTGAAAAAATAATAGAGTTTAACATTGGGTATATCTTTTGAATGGTAAGTGATATGGCATACATATTTTGCATGTGCATTTATTGTGGCAAGACCTTTAAAATGGTACCAGAATAGTTGACCTTGTGACCTTGACCTTGGCCTGTGAACAACTGCATAAAAACTTTAACATTGGGCATATCTTTTGAATGGTAAGTAATAGGGCTTTCATAGTTTGCATGTGTATTCCTTGTGGACAGACATTTCAGTTGGTACCAGAATATTTGACCTCGTGACCTTGACCTTGGCATGTGACTGTCCGGTACAATTTCACCAGAAAAATGAAATTATATCTTGTTTTATTTTATATATATAGAAATTAAACTCATTTATGATGAAATGTTTCTTGATATCTATAGAATATTTTTTTGTAAAAAAAGATTTTGTTTAAAACAACGGCAGTAGAATACCGAAGGAACAAAGGGGTGATATACACAAAAATCGAAGTCCAAAGACAGGGCAAAAACGAGAACACAGAAAACAATGACGTTAGACACAAAAACAATGACGCCAGACAGACACAAAGCACAGAACCAGAAACCACAACATTCAGAACAAAGGCACTCACAGTGTGAACTCCAGTGAAACTGAGAGTGACATCAGGTGCTCCGGAAGGGTAAGCATGTCCTGCTCTGTTAACAGCACCCGTCACACTGTGAGTGATTCAATCCGGGAAAATGTCAAAGTCGGTAGTCAAATCCGGGAAGACGTGAATCTAGCTGAAAATGTCCACTTTCATTTGGGATACTGACACGTCATATCTTTCAATGATGCTATGGTGACGGCCATAGAATTTCTTGAGGGATGAAATTAACAAAGGTTGAACAAATCCCTGACTAAGCAGCTTTTGGGACAGTGTTTTTGCTCTGTTCAAAAAATCACTGTACAAACTACAAGCTCGACAGTAACGAATCAACTGTGAAATGTACACTCCATAGGCTGGAGAGGTAGGTATATTGCTGCTAAGAAAGGGAAAGTTCACAATGGGGAAATTAAAATCATCACGCTNGATAGTGTTTCTTACACACAAACAGTATGTTGTTAGAAGCTTTGTCTGCAGGGACAATGACGTAATTTTCATGGAGGTTGGACAGAGTTCTTTCTACAAGGGGATCTTCAAATATACTGGAATTTCTGGATTTCATAGCTGTTTTTAGGCGCCGGATGCGATTTACAATTAATGACTTTATGGACCTGATCCAGTCGGACAATGTCTCAACGTCCTCTTTCTCTTTCTTTGCCCACTTCCTAGCATAGTCTTCAACTGCATCCATCAAAATCTTAAAGTTGTACTTCCAGTTGATGTGCTGGGGCTCACGAAATTTGGGACCTTTTGAGAAGATATCTCGTAGTTTGAGGTTGTCTACGATATCTAGGTCACCAGTTATAACGTGTCCAGCCGGACTATAATTGAATGGGGAAGAGGAGCAAGCACAATCAGGTGGTTTGGCTTTAAAGTCATCAATTTGGAAGTCACGCAATACCCGTTTGTAATTGAAAATGGAAGTTGCAATTGGTTTAGTGTAGGAATATGAGATAAGTGGAACTGATTGATCATTAAAATAAGGAGGAATGTTTGATGTCACTGTTTTGCTATGTAGAATGTTAGCAAGATTTATAGCGTCCAAGCCAAGTTCAAGTTTAAATCATTCAGCATATTTTCTTCATTTACTCACTTTCGTTTTACAGGTATTTATATATGTATTATATATATATATATATCAATGATGAGGGATGTTACTAAAAATATCTATTATTTCATTTCTTCTCTTCTGTGTATTCCTCCACTTTTGGGGAACCAGTATTGATGATCCCTGGTGTAATCAAAGTACTGATAACACTGATAGACGTTGACTATAAATGTTCCAAAAAAGGTGGGTGAAAATTGTTTTCTTAATAATGATTGGATAATGATTGGAGGGGTTCATTTGGGTGACTTCTGTGTTTGCATCCAATTGCATTCATCATTTGATATGATTAAACTTTTCAGTTGATACCAGCATTAATTTCTACAAATTATTTTGTCAGAAGGACATTCATTGTTCAAAGTTGCTAAATGTTTCTTCTTTACTTCTACTCGGGGGCATAAGTGTTTCACAAAACACATCTTGTTTACTAATGGCTTATGTCTGTGGTCAGTATGCAAGTAGACACCATGGCAGCTTTTAATAAAGGAAAGCGCTATACATAAATCTTTAAACATTTAAATTGACTGAAAAAATAAATCAATCTTGAGCACAGGTAAACTGAGTATTTTTGGTAGCTCCTTATGTAGGTTCAGTAAGAGGTTAATGGAAGGTTAATTTAATTCTAAACATCTGCTTCAGTTTTGCGTTTTAATTGAAAACGAGAAAAAAACGTTCTGTGTATGTTTAAAGTTTCCTTAGTATAGCAAAGTGTAGATGGGGGTAAAAGAAATATTACAGAACAGAATTTTCAAGTGGCAAAGTGTAAAAACCCTAATACTATCAGCATTCTCAGTTTCATTAAGAAATGAATTTCCTTCTTCAAACATAACAAAAAATACCAGCTCTACAAGCAACAAGGTAAAATATAAAATCATCCATATTTTAAATTTCGGTAACTTCGGTGCTTTGTTTTTAATTGCCACTGTGTCGTTGCCCCTGCTAGTTGACTATTATTCTCCGAGTGTATTTATCAAATCAATAGCCAGTTCTTTGATGCTGGCCGGAAAACCGATCTTTTGTGGGAAATACAAAAATACCCATATTTCAAATTATAGAGTAAAATTTGTATATTCTCACACGTGTTTGAAGGAGTACCCTTTCATCAGCAAAATAATATTGAAAGCCGTAATCCAAATAGTCAAAAAGAAGTACTCATTACCAAATATATCGAAATAAGAGGTCGAAACCAGAAACTTGCAATATCTTAATGAAACAAATTTTGATTAAAAACAAGGACGTGTATTTAGAAGGATAGGAAACTCATACACAATCCATGTTGCAATTTAAAATTAATAGCGAGACGTTTGGTATGCATTCACTTTTGACCTATCTTCTTAAAAAGTTGCTAATGGATTTTCATAAAATTGTGCTTTCCTGAAAACTGAATAATTTTTACATCCGTAGAGTAAATTTCGTTACATAACCGTAATTAGTTTCTTTAATACACATGATTGAAATTTGTATTTAAAACATTTTCGTTGATTTTTTTCCACTTCCGGTATTCATCGGTAAAATGCACCACGATTTGAAACCAAAGGCTTTAAAAGTAATGCACAGAATTTCAAAAATTTAATATTTTCTTAAAGTTTGACATCTACTGTACTCGCAGAACATTTTTTGTGACCTTCACTATTTATTTCCGTTGGTTTAAGGCTTTAAAGAGAGGGTCGCAAAGTGACAAAATCTCACGCCTCGCGATATATTTCCAAATCATCATGAGATGCTTATCCATCTAAATATACGTCCTTGTTAAAAACTAAAAAATATCTCCACCTTGCAAAATCTCTGTCCTTAGCTGATTTTGGCTCCTCTATGTTTAGATTCTCTTGGTGACTTGTACTTTTACACATTTTGGTTTGTTGATTTCCAAATGTTTTGATTTGATCGGTACTGAAAAGACATAGGATGTCGAAATTGCCATATGCAGAATTATATTTTGGTAGAAATTTTGGTATTTTGTTACTTCTACATTTCTAAGACGCACTAACTGTAAAAACATAATTTAAATTCAAATTCAAAACCACACAAGCTCAACTGCAATATCGTGCATATATATATATATATGTAATGATGTATTTTTCTTAGGGGTCAATTTTTTTTCTGAATCAAGTTATTTCCGAAACCTAGTATATTTTTAAAAAGCGAAGACCATGAGAACATAAATTTTGAAGAGAAAACCATGTGTCCGTGTGCATTTTTGTGACCTTTTGTCATATGAAATCGCCGTTCTTGGTGTTATTGTGCAAATTTCATCAATTTTGGCCTACTTCGGGACTATTTTAGTTAAAAATATCGATTTTGTACCATCAAGTTTTCTGTGAAAATTTCCACATTGAAAGATCTCATTAATCTAAAGAAATCATAGCTCCGTGAAGATATAAGAAATTTTTGTAAGAAAATATTGCTTATTTGGTCAAATTCAAGACATCGTAAAATCTTTAAAAATCAAGATTTTTCAAATTTTCCATCAATTAAACTGTCAAAACTCACTATTTTTTGTTTAAATAGTTGGAGAATTACACCTGAAGAACTAAAAAAGAAATATGAATAATATGCATACTTTTAATGCCCTTACACTAAAATAGGCTAATTTCTGACTGAGATCAACGGTCGATTTTAGTCAAAAATGACATTTTTCATTCCTCGCCAACTACTGGGCGTACAATGTAGGTACATAAAATTTCACAAAATGTAGGAGGGTAGTTATATAATATAAATCAATGATTGTTTTACCCATAATGATTATTCATAAACAAGATTTAAATGAGACTGAAACCTCAGGAGAATCATGTATTACGACCAATGAGCACAATTTCATTTCACTCAATTAAAAACAAAGAAAAATGTATTTGTAATACAAACAAGAAAACGGATCTGAATGTGGTGTTGTCTACCCTTGGATACTTTATATAACGAAGTCTGTTCAATATTTGGGTTTTTTGTACTGACGAGACTCAAATTGACTACATATATGTTGTTTTATTCAGTTTTGGCTACATTGAAATTTTTCATAACTAAAATTAGCCACCAATAGGACAATCTATAAATGACGATGATACTGAATTGTATATGAATTAGATTATCACAAAACAATATACAATTACGGCCCTCTGAAGAGGTGAATATCAAAAATTGTCAACCGTACTAGGGTTATTTCCCCGAGGGCTTTGCCCGAGCGAAATAACCCTAGTAGGTTGACAATTTTAGATATTCACCTCTTCAGAGGGCCGTAAATGTTTTATTATACCGAACAAACAATGGATAAAATATTTGAAAAAAAAAATATTTATATATGTATGTAAAATAATGAAATCACTTGATTTTTTTCCCCTGTTGATATCACATTCTGCTTTGCATGTGATCTTGTCTCGCTTGCATTTAGTTATACATATTTTCTTCGTATTTCTTAGTTTTCATGGATTTTTTTAGTTAAATATGAAACCAAGAAATATAAATATAAATATCAGTGTTTGACATAACAAGAAGTTTTGCCCAAAACCGATATCTCTGGGAGAAACTTGAACTTATCTTGGATTTACCCTAGTTTGACACTTCATATATACTTGGAGCATCGCCATCGGTTTTCGTGGCCTTAATTGTCGATTATGACGTCATGATTTCCATTGAAAAACTATGTAATCCACGAAAACTAATGTCCAATGATAACCCATGTTCAGACGGTAAATCACCCTTTCTTTAATTATTTTGTTCCCTTGCTTAAAATAATCTTACCTTATTTGTTTATGAAATCAATTTTTATATCGGTAAGTTTGATTCGTTGTTGCTTATAAACCATTAATTCCTCATGGTCATTGATTTGTCACTACAATAAACTGTTATCTAGACTTGGAAGAACCGCCACTGAATTGAACGCACTTAATGTACAGTTGACATAATGCATTCTCTAAGCCCATAGTAATGAAAGATTGAACATCTTCACAAAACAATGAACCTAAATAACACTTTTCTTCTGTCTTTTCCCACATAATCATGAACCATTCGCTTTTAATGATATCAATATCCATTTCCTTCTGGAAATGCCTAGACGGACCAAACCTTTTTCCCTTCAATGCTTCTCGTGTTTCGAAGTTGAACTCCCTTTCATGATTTGTCAAAAGAATATTGCGCAAAGCATGCCAATGCCAATTATGTTGCCTTTTTAGTATTGTTGATGTCCTTAATAGCTAGGAGCTGGTCCAAATCCTCATCGGTTTAACAACCTGATACTGCCACTGGCAGCTGCCATTTGTTTACAAACGATCATGACGTAATTAAGATGGGAGGCAATTCAGAGTAAACTGCAACCAGAGGCTACCAAAATCCGACTGATAACGTCCTTATATTTAATTATATCAATACAAATCGATATTTTTAGTTTTTTAATGAAAATACTATAAAATTTCACAAAACATGGTTAACCACCACACATTTAAATTTTCAAGGGTTATTCACCGGTGAATAATTTAGGATATTCCATGGACATGAGTATTTTGTAAAGGTTATTCAACCTTTGTGCCAATTTCAAGAAAAATATCCAGATTATTTTATGTCATGTGACTTTATTTGAACCAATAGAATCAATTACTTATTATGTAAGGTATAATAATACCTGATACATCACTAAAAATAATCATTTTTAAAGGACAACAAATGTAATCTCATCGACAATTATCATGAACATTCATTTCTATTTGAGCGAAGCGGAAAGAAATTGTAGGCTAAAAGTTCTGCATCTAAGTCCAATACAATTTTGTAAAAGCACTGTCCGAATCCCAGACAAAATAAATTCTCAGACGAATATCTTGTATAACATATTGATGCTGATTTATCGGTAAATAAATATAATTGATGGTGAAGAGTTTAATTTTAATAATTTGTTAAAGAGGCAATTATCTTGTTTAACAATAATATTTAGTTAGGTTGTTGGTAAACATACTCTGTGATGAAACACTGATACTTAGTATTAACATAGATATATGGGTTTATACATCTATGATATGTTGTTTTTAAGTAATTAGACTGTTACATGTACATCTAGTGAAAGACAAAATGTAACAACGAACGTAATTGTCTGGCATACATAACTGTATCGATATGCATTGTTTACCAAACAGGTTAATATGCATGATAATTATTAACTTGCATAACCTTATGTTCAAAACAATTTGTTTCCAGCAACGCAGTCAGTTGTTTACTGCTTCTTAATTTTCATACGAATTTACGTATAATTAAGATGCAAAATAAGGTGTATTATCATCCTTCCCTATGGTCATATCCCGCAAAAGCCATATCCTGTTAACCCGAATATATCAGAGGTTGGCCTGGATATATCAAGCAATTCTCCCAAATCTTCAAAGGCAATAACTTTTATTCAAGTTTTCATACGAAATGGATAAAAATAAACATCTATAGCATTTGGTGGTTCCTATAAGGTATTCAAAACAGAATCGAGATTACACAAATAGATAAATTAGACGTCAGAAAAATAGAACAAACTAGGCCGTTGATATATCCTGCAGTGCTGGGACGTTTTCACTTTATGAAGTCATAAATGCACCAACGAGAACGATAGAATTGGTGTCGCGGTTATACGGGATAATAAGATACACAATCCATCTCTCAGTTGGAATGTTAACATGAGTCAACCTGTTTGAAAAAATGCAACTTGCGTTAACCCTTGCGCCAAAATCTTTTTAGCGGTCCAAAGAGGATCAGTTACAACGCTTATTTCTCGCACGGTTCGATTTCATCCTGTTTTTCCATTGGCAGTCAGAATTTCAACCTCCGTGGCTTTTTTCAAAGATCTCAAGCACACCCCTTATTATCTTAATATCCGAAACACATATTTTGAAAAGTCAATTTAATGGGCTGAAAAGAAACATACTCCGATAACACATCAATCTCAAAAACACAAGTAGCAGTTTATTTAACATGTCTGTTTGAAAAAAACGTTTATTATTCCAAGAATGAATCTACTGTGTAATATTTGATGCCCAAAAATTCTGGTGAAATGGGGCAATTCTCTTAGGACCTACAAGTGTACGTGATAGCTAAAGGGTGCTAGAAAACCTACAAGATGGAAATTTGAAAAGATTTTTTTTGTATTGCTTCTCTTATTTTTCAACGACATCATGATAGGAACTCTCGATAGCTGCACTTGCAAAAGCCAGCTATATGAATAGTTATGTCAGCCTTTTGATACTGAGCATGGACTGATTATCCAGGTGCTTAGACAACATTAAAATATGACTAAAAGCAATAAGAGGTTTACATCAAGAACAGTGAATAATAACACAAATAATTGCAAAATTAATTTCATTCACACAAGATTAAGAAATATGTGTACCTCGTTCAATTCCGATCTTCACAGTAAATATTAAACACAGTCCCACTATGTATATGTGGTCATCCTGTGGAGGATTCAATCCATTATTTTATGGAATGTAATTTTTATAATAAAGAAAGGACTGAATTGCTGAATCATTTACGAAATTATGACATTACTATAGAATTGCTATTGCCTGGTGACTGCATTTTTACCTTTGAACAAAATATAGAAATTTTAAATTGTGCACTTTCATATATTAGAAAAAAACGGGTATTTCAATTAAATTAGTGCTTTGTGATTTCTATTAAATTCCTTATTATTTTCACCATCCACTCTAGTCTCCCCCTTTTTCTTTTATACGCAAATTGATTTAATCTTACATTGTAGTTATTTTAAATTATTATTTTTCTATGTTATATACATGTGTACATGTATTTATAAAGGAGAGTACTTCCCTAATGTTGCACAACTTGTGGTCAATCACTTTTGCCTGTTTTTATTGCAAAATAAATATGTTTGAATTGAATTAAATACAGTGCATTTAAAAAATTTGTTTCTGTGGACGTTCCATGCAGTACTTGTAAAATCGTACTGTTTACATTCTGAACGATTAATGTCTGGCCAAATATAATACATCCAAAATATATTTAAATAAATTATAACAAACTTTTCAAATTAAGCTAATTGAATTGGTAGCAAAGTGTCTCCCCAAGTGTATAATAAATATGCTTATTGAAAATATAATACACCATCCAATGACACGTGACAATGGACAAAACAAAATAAAAAAAAAAATACCGGAAGAAGCATCGTTTTATTCGTCTCGACCAATTTGTTTTGAATTTCCAGTATTCTTCAGTAAAATAGATTATATTATAAATGAAACATAAAACAGGAGTTCAAAGGATTTTTTTATTTTCCTCATACTTTTTCATATCACAATAAAACTATTTTATAGTCACGACGAGAAACATGCAATACACAGGACAGGACATTCTATTTGTGTTATTAGAAAATTTCCTTTTGATTTTGTAAAAAAAAATATTGCACAAAATTGAAAAGTCGAATGGAGTCGATAGGATATTTGATTCCGTTTAAACGACAAATTGTCAATTGGAAAGAGGATATTGATCGATTTTCATTTTTTTTTATAGATTAAGCATTCACACAATGAAATGCGAGAAGGAGACGTTAGTAAGGTGAAGAGGTATTCTCACTGACATGCCTGTCGTTTAGTTGTTTACTTCTTTTAATATTTTTCCTTTTTGCAATAAATAGTCTCACTCGCTATCTTTTTCAGCTTTGTCTTTGGTCATTGTAAATCTTGATGTTTTACTGTTACCCTTTCAAAACGTTTGGTCCTGTTGCTGTTCGAATGAACACAAATTTGAGTATGTTTTGAATGAACTTCGGAATTTATATGTACTTTACTGTCACCTGGATTTCATAACTAAGAAATTTTGCTGAATTTTGTAAGGTGAAGAGGTATTCTCACTGACATGCCTGTCGTTTAGTTGTTTTCTTCTTTTAATATTTTCCTTTTTGCAATACTGTGAAAGTACTATTGTTCGTGGGGTTCCAATTTTCATGGATTTCGTTGTTGGCTAAAACCATGAAATTAAGTTCTCGACGAAATGCATTTTTTCCACTGAGTTTTAATACATGGTTACTGAATCCACGAATTTAAGTACCAACGAAATAGCAATTTTAATGAAAACCACGAAAATTGATGTCCACGAATAAAAGTACTTCCACAGTAAATAGTCTCACTCGCTTTCTTTTTCAGCTTTGTCTTTGGTCATTGCAAATCTTGATGTTTTACTGTTACCCTTTCAAAAGGTTTGGTCCTGTTGCTGTTCGAATTGGAATGAACACAAATTTGAGTATGTTTTGAATCAACTTTGGAATTTATATGTACTTTACTGTCACCTGGATTTCATAACAAAGAAATTTTGCTGAATTTTGTAAAAGATTATTCTATCTCATTAGAGAAGACATTCTGCTATAAGCTGTAAGGCATTAGTAGGCTATGAATCGGAAAAATATGTGTATTTGAAAGAACCTGTCTTATCATAGGTTAATTAGTATGCTACAATACGAAAACTCCAGCTGACCTTCTTTCGCAAGTACCAAGTAGGTAAGTCCTATACAGCATTACACGTCATGGCTACAGTAAATTAAAATAGAAAAGAACGCAGGAGACACCCACAATACCCAAAACCGCAATCACATACATGTATCATAATCCAAATATATATAGTTGAGCTCTTTTCAGTTTCTTTTTTTACAAGGGATGGTACATGTACGAATGGACATGGACAAAACCACGCCAATTGTCAAAGCCATGACAGTTCGCGGTTTGTTCTGTTTTCGTTAAAATACAAAAATACCAAAGTTGCTTAAAAATACAGTAAATTTCATTATACTGTACACGTGTTTCAAGGAGTAACCTCTTATCACTGTGGATTAAAATCCCATATGTGTCAAGGTTTCAAGGCACCTGCCCTTGCTCGGAGATTTCACCGATTTTCCAGCTTGGAACTTTATCCTTTATGTTTACGTTCAGTCATTTTGTGCTGCACATTTTTCTGTCATTTTTATTATTTTTTATTATTAGCCGTTTAAACATATATATAAAGTTAACTGTATTTAATAATTAGGAGATAACTGTATTGTATTTAAAGATTTGAGGGCATCAATTGGGGATTCGATGGTCGCAAATTGAGTTTACTGGCGACGCGTTAGCTCGTTTCATTTTACTAGGGCAATATGGCGATGAGAAACGAGAATTCTGACTATCAGTAAGAGGGAAATATAATTTGTAATTACTGAGGATTACCGGATTTGGAAATATAGTATCGTAACATTGACATGTGAGTTGTTTTCTGTGTAATGTATTTAGGAACGGCTAAACAGACGGTTGGTTACTTGTCAAAAATGTGATCATCCATCACTTGTGCATTCGGTGTCGGATCGAGATGGCAACACGATTCGATTGAAATAGAATTTTCTGTATTCCATAGGACATTCAAAGGCACCGTCAAATCAAGTGGATCATTTTACGGATAGATCTATATACACATTACTAATATTTTACTCGAATGAGTTTCAAGGCTGGGAAATGTTCATGGGTTAATTTATAATTTGATATTTTTAACTCGGGACATTTGTCGGATGCCACACAGCCGATTTGCATCTTTGAAACGATTGAAGATATTAACGAAAATTTCTGGTAAGTTTTTTTTATTGCAATGTTTTACGTATTAGAAAGAACATTTGAATTGTTTGTAGGACGGGTGCTGTCGTCTGCACGACGCTCAACGAAATTTGTTTCTTGATATTTTTGTCTCATTTATAGAATAAGAAACTTGTCACTTTCTACGTCGTTGTGCGAGATTCTGTTGCTCGCTTTCAAAATGTGTCACAACGGGCCGAACGTTTAACAATCAAACACAGAAGTTAAAGCGATGTGTATTGCCTCCATTTTATTTCATAAACAAGCGCGTAGGAATCGTGTCAGTTTCAGGAATGTCAACCGTGAAATCTATACCTTGAAAATTATAGTATTAACCAATCAGATAACAGGATTAATAACAAGCTACACTAGAATATCATTTATATATTTCAACACCTTTTCGTCTGACACTTCCTATAGATGATATTTTTGGTTAAAATCTAGATATATTGGTGAACAGTGGACTTTACGATCTTTAATTAAAAAAAAGCCCTTTCATGAGTAAATGAAATGCAGGATAAATTTATTAAATTTGTTAAGAAGTATTCGGCTCATTATCATCCGAATGTTCAATTATTTGAGTGAGAGATCTTTTTACTAATGGCTAATGTCTGTGGTCAGTATGCAAGTAGACAACATGGAAATTTTATAATACAAGGAAGCGCTATAAATAAATCTGTAAACATTTAAATTGACTGAAAAAATAAATCAATCTTGAGAACAGGTAAAACGAGTGTTTTGGTAGCTCCTTGTGAAGGTTTAGTAAGAGGTTAATGGAAGGTTAATTTAATTCTTAACATCTGCTTCAGTTTTGCCTTTTAATTGAAAACGAAAAACAAAACGTTCCGTGTTTGTTTAAAGTTTCCTTGGTACAGCAAAATGTAGATGGGGGTAAAAACAATATTACAGAACAGAATTTTCAAGAGGCAAAGTGTAAACACTCTAATACTATCAGCATTCTCGGTTTCATTCAGAAATGAATTTCCTTCTTTGAACATAAGAAAGAATACCAGCTCTTTAAGCAACAAGGTAAAATATAAAATCAGCCATATCTAACTTTCAGTGACATCGGTACTTTGTTAGTTGTTGCCCCTACTAGTTGACTATTATTCTCCGAGTGTATGTATCAATCTTTGATGCTGGCCGGAAAACCGATCTTTTGTGGGGAATACAAAAATACCCATATTTCAGATTATAGAGTAAAATTTGTATATTCTCACACGTGTTTGAAGGAGTAACCTTTCATCTGCGAAATAATAAGGAAATGGTGAATAAAAGGATGTGGAGTAAATGCACATGAGACAAAGTCTCTACAAATACATGGTAAAAAAACAAGCAAAGGAACAACGCTTTTATTGTTGTTCTTCATCTTGAAGTCATCATTAAAATAGTCAAAAAGAAGTACTCATCACCAAATATATCGAAATAGGAGGCCAAAACTAGAAACTTGCAATATCTTAATGAAACAAATTTTGATTAAAACTAAAAAATATCTCACTCTTGCAAACTCTGTGTGCTTCGCTGATTTTGGCTCCTCTATATTAAGATTCTATTGGTGACTTGTACTTTTACACATTTCGCTGTACGGATTTCCAAATGTTTTGATTTGATCGTGTTATGTGGTAGAAATGACCAATGAATTGCCAGCAATAATGAAAAACAAAATTGGCTCAAATTAACTTTTAATCAGACGAAAAATAATTATTTTACAAATTAAATACAATATATAACTTTTCTGACAATAATGAAGTCCAAGTAATAATCCAAACGAATAGTTCACTTAATTCCACCAATAAATGTCCAATAGAATAATCCTTATAATCCTCACTAAATAGTTGATAATAGATTCACAATAATTGTTGTGGATTTCCAATACGAAAGATGTGCGTGATAATCCTATATAAACTAATTAATCCTGTTTAAACTTATTAAACTGACTGACTTAACCCTTTTCAGCTACCTCATATAAATACATTTAATATTTCTAGAAAAATCTATCCACAAGATATAACTAGAACATTCTAATCAACTGACAATCACATGACTAGAATGATTATGTAAGGAAAGCCTCTAGAAAATTCTATGTGTTAAATATTATATTTAA
>MJUU01003528.1:0-29196 GCA_002080025.1 Modiolus philippinarum | reverse complement strand
TTTTTTTTTTTTTTTTTTTTTTTTTTTAATTTTATTTATTTTATTTTTAGAGAAACATGCAAAACACAGGACATTCTATTTGTGTTATTAGATAATTTCTTTTTTGATTTTGTAAAAAAAAATATTGCACAAAATTGAAAAGTCGAATGGAGTCGATAGGATATTTCATTACGTTTAAACGACAAATTGTCAATTGGAAATAGGATATTGATCGATTTTCAATTTTTTATAGATTAAGCATTCACACAATGAAATGCGAGAAGGAGATGTTAGTAAGGTGAAGAGGTATTCTCACTGACATTAGTTGTTTACTTCTTTTAATATTTTTCCTTTTTGCAATAAATAGTATCATTCGCTATCTTGTTCAGCTTTGTCTTTGGTCATTGCAAATCTTGATGTTTTACTGTTACCCTTTCAAAACGTTTGCTCCTGTTGTTGTTTCAATAAACACAAATTTGAGTATTTCTTGAATCAACTTCGGGATTTATATGTACTTTACTGTCACCTGGATTTCATAACAAATAAATTCTGCTGAATTTTGTAAAAGATTATTCTATCTTATTAGAGAAGATATTCTGCTATAAGCTGTAAGGCATTAGTAGGCTATGAATCGGAAAAATATGTGCATTTGAAAGAACCTGTCTTATCATAGGTTGATTAGTATGCTACAATACGAAAACTCCAGCTGACCTTCTTTTGCAAGTAACAAGTAGGTAAGTCCTATACAGCATAACACGTCATGGCTACAATGAATTAAAATAGAAAAGAAAGCAGGAGACACCCACAATACCCAAAACCGCAATCACATACATGTATCATAATCCAAATATATATAGTTGAGCTCTGTTCATAGTTTCTTTTTTTTTTACAAGGGATGGTACATGTACGATTGGACATGGACAAAACCACGCCAATTGTCAAAGCCATGACAGTTCGCGGTTTGTTCTGTTTTCGTTAAAATACGAAAATACCCAAGTTGCATAAAAATGCAGTAAATTTAGTTATGCTGTACACGTGTTTAAAGGGGTAACCTCTCATCACTGTAGATTTAAATCCCGTATGTGTCAAGGTTTCAAGGCACGTGCCCTTGCTCGGAGGTTTCACCGATTTTCCAGATTGGAACTTTATCCTTTATGTTTACGTTCAGTCATTTTGTGCTGCACATTTTTCTGTCATTTTTATTATTTATATTATTAGCCGTTTAAACATGTATATAAAGTTAACTGTATTTAATAATTAGGAGATAACTGTATTGTATTTAAAGATTTGAAGGCATCAATTGGAGATTTGATGGTCGCAAATTGAGTTTACTGGCGACGCGTTAGCTCGTGTCATTTTACTAGGGCAATATGGCGATGAGAAACGAGAATTCTGACTATCAGTAAGAGGGAAATATCATTTGTAATTACTGAGGATTACCGGATTTGGAAATATGGTATCGTAACATTGACACGTGAGTTGTTTTTTTTTGTGTAATGTTTTGAGGAACAGCTGAACAGACGGTTGGTTACTTGTCAAAAATGTGATTATCCATCACTTGTGCATTCGGTCTTGGATCGAGACTGCATCACGATTCGATTGAAATAGAATTTTCTGTATTCCACAGGACATTCAAAGGCACCGTCAAATCAAGTGGATCATTTTACGGATAGATCTATATACACATTACTAATATTTTACTGGAATGAGTTTCAAGGCTTAACGTCTAGGAAATGTTCATGAGTTAATTTGATATTTTTAATTTTTGGACATTTGTCGCATAACACACAGCCAATTTGCATCTTTGAAACGATTGAAGATATTAACGAAAATTTCTGATAAGTTTTTTTTTATTGCAATGTCTTACGTATTAGGAAGAACATTTGAATTGTTTGTAGCATGTGTGCTGTCGTCTGCACGACGCTCAACGAAATTTGTTTCTTGATATTTTTGTCTCATTTATGAAATAAGAAACTTGTCATTTTCTAAGTCGTTGTGTGAGATTCTGTTGCTCGCTTTCAAAATGTGTCACAACGGGCCGAACTTTTAACAATCAAACACAGAAGTTAAAGCGATGTGTATTGCCTCCATTTTATTTCATGAACAAGCGCGTAGGAATCGTGTCAGTTTCAGGAATGTCAACCGTGAAATCTATACATTGAAAATTATAGTATTAACAATCAGATAACAGGATTAATAACAAGCTACATTAGAATATCATTTATATATTTCAACACCTTTTCGCCTGACACTTCCTATAGATGATATTTTTGGTTAAAATCTGGATATATTGGTGAACAGTGGACTTTACCGATCTCTAATTTAAAAAAAAGCCCTTTCATGAGTAATGAAATGCAGGATAAATTTATTAAATTTTGTTAAGAAGTATTCGGTTCATTATCATCCGAATGTTCAATTACTTGAATGAGGGATCTTTTTACTGATGGCTTATGTCTGTGGTCAGTATGCAAGTAGACACCATGAAAATTTTATAATAGAGGAAGCGCTATAAATAAATCTGTAAACATTTACATTGACTGAAAAAACAAATCAATCTTGAGTACAGGTAAAACGAGTGTTTTGGTAGCTCCTTGTGAAGGTTTAGTAAGAGGTTAATGGAAGGTTAATTTAACTCTAAACGTCTGCTTCAGTTTTGCTTTTTAATTGAAAACGAAAAAAAAAACGTTCCGTGTATATTTAAAGTTTCCTTGGTACAGCAAAGTGTAGATGGGGTAAAACAATTTTACAGAACAGAATTTTCAAGAGGCAAAGTGTAAACACTCTAATACTAAAAGCATTCTAGGTTTCATTCAGAAATGAATTTCCTTCTTTGAACATAACAAAGAATACCAATTCTATAAGCAACAAGGTAAAATATAAAATCAGCCATATCTAACTTACAGTGACTTCGGTACTTTGTTATTAATTGCCACTGTGTCGTTGCCCCTACTAGTTGACTATTATTCTCCGAGTGTATGTATCAAATCAATAGTCAGTTCTTTGATGCTGGCCGGAAAACCGATCTTTTGTGGGGAATACAAAAATACCCATATTTCAGGTTATAGAGTAAATTTTTTATATTCTCACACGTGTTTGAAGAAGTAACCTTTCATCAGCAAAATAATATGGCAAGCCGTAATCCAAATAGTCAAAAAGAAGTACTCATTACCAAATATATCGAAATAAGAGGTCGAAACCAGAAACTTGCAATATCTTAATGAAACAAATTTTGATTGAAACTAGAAAATATCTCCCTCTTGCAAAATCTCTGTCCTTAGCTGATTTTGGCTCCTCTTTGTTTAGATTCTCTTGGTGACTTGTACTTTTACACATTTCGGTTTATGGATTTACAAATGTTCGATTTGATCGGTATTGAAGAGACATAGGTTGTCGAAATGGCAATATGTAGAAATTCAATGTAAAGAAATGTTGGTATTTTGTTACTTCTTCATTTCTAAGACACACCAAGCCGTAAAAACATAATTTAAATTCAAATTAAAACCACACAAGCTCAACTCTATCATCGTGTATTATGTATGGAATGATGTATTTTTCTGAGGGTTCAAAATTTTTATGAATCAAGTTTTTTCCGAAACCTATATTTTTAAAAAGCGAAGACCATGAGAAAATCAATTTTGAAGAGAAAACCATGTGTCCGTTTGCATTTTTGTGAGCCATTGTAATATGAAATCGCCTTCCTGATGATTTTGTTTAAATTTTATCAATTTTTGCCTATTTCGGGACTATTTTAGTTAGAAATATCGATTTCTCCATCAAGTTTTCTGTGAAAATTTACAGATTGTTAGATCTCATTAATCTGAAGAAATATCACCAATAAAAATATTTGTTCCGTGAAGATATAAGAAATTTTTGTAAGAAAATGTTGCTTTTTGTTCAAATTCAAGACATCGTTAAATCTTTAAAAATCAAGACTTTTCAAATTTTCCATCAACTAAACAGTCAAAACTCACTATTTTTTGTTGCAATATATAGTTGGAAAATTACATCTGGAAGAACTAAGAAAAGAAATATGAATAAGATACTTTTCTTGAAAAATGATTGTATTACCCTTACACTAAAATAGGCTAATTTCTGACTGAAATCAATGGTCGAATTTGGTCAAAAATTAGATTTTTCATTTCTCGCAAACTACTGGTACATAAAATTTCACAAAATGTGGGAGGGTAGTTATATAATATAAATCAATAATTGTTTTACCCATAAGGATTATTCATAAACGAGGTTTAAACGAGACTGAAACCTCAGGAGAATCATGTTTTACGACCAATGAGCACAATTTTATTTCACTCAATTAAAAACAAAGAAAAATGTATTTGTAATACAAACAGGACAACGGATCTGAATTGTTGAGTGTCTACCCTTGCATACTTTATATAACGAAGTATGTTAAATATTTGTTTTTTTTTGTACTGACGAGACTCAAATTGACTACATATCTTGTTTTATTCAGTTTTGGCTACATTGTGATTTTTCATAACTAAAATTTGCCACCAATAGGACAATCTATAAAGACGATGATACTAAATTGTATATGAATTAGATTATCACAAAACAATACCTGATACATCACATAAATAATCATTTTTAAAGGACAACAAATGTAATCTCATCGACAATTATCATGAACATTCATTTCTATTTGAGTGAAGCCGAAAGAATTTGTAGGCTAAAAGTTCTGCATCTAAGTCCAATACAATTTTGTAAAAGCACTGTCCGAATCCCAGACAAAACAAATTCTCAGACGAATATCTTGTATAACATAGTTATGCTTATTTATCGGTAAATAGATATAATTGATGGTGAAGTGCTTAATTTTAATAATTTGTTAAAGAGGCAATTATCTTGTTTAACAATAATATTAAGTTAGGTTGTTGGTAAACATACTCTGTGATGAAACACTGATACTTAGTATTAACATAGATATATGGGTTTATACATCTATGATATGTTGTAATTAAGTAAATAGACTGTTACATGTACATGTAGTGGAAAACAAAATGTAACAACGAACGTAATTGTCTGGCACACATAACTGTATTGATATGCATTGTTTACCAAACAGGTTAATATGCATGATAATTATTAACTTGCATAACCTTTTGTTCAAAACAATTTGTTTCCAGCAACGCAGTCAGTTGTTTACTGCTTCTTAATTGACATAAGAATTTAGGTCCGCACGTATAATTAAGATGCAAAATAAGGTGTATTATCATCCTTCCCCATCTTCATATCAGTCTACAGGGCGTTTCCGCAAAAGCCATATCCTGTTAACCCGAATATATCAGAGGTTGGCCTTGATATATCAAGCAATTCTCCCAAATCTTCAAAGGCAATAACTTTTATTCAAGTTTTCATACGAAATGGATAAAAAAAGCATCTATAGCATTTGTTTGTTCCTATAAGGTATTTAAAACAGAATCGAGATTACACAAATAGATATATTAGACGTCAGAAAAATAGCAGAAACTAGGCCGTTGATATATCCTGCAGTGCTGGGACGTTTTCACTTAATGAAGTCATAAATGCACTAACGAGAACGATAGAATTGGTGTCGCGGTTGTACGGGTTAATAAGATACACAATCCATCTCTCAGTTGGAATGTTAACATGAGTCAACCTGTTTGAAAAAATGCAACTTGAGAACGTTAACCCTTGTGCCAAAATCTTTTAGTGGTCCAAAGGAGATCAGTTACAACGCCAATTTCTCGCACGGTTCGATTTCATCCTGCTTTTCCATTGGCAGTCAGAATTTCAACCCCCGTGGCTTTTTTCAAAGATCTCAATTAATTATAAAAGGGCAAACGTGTTTCAATTAATAGCTAAAATATGACTGAGTAGACATTTAAAAATGTCCTTTTTTAAAAAAAATCATATGAATATGTTATTTCATATTAAGACTCCTATATTTTTTGTGCAGATTTTGGAATAGTGACAAGCACTCACCCCTTATTATCTTAAGTTCCGAAACACATATTTTGAAAAGTCAATTTAATGGGCTGAAAAGAAACATACCCCGATAACACATCAATCTCAATAACACAAGAAGCAGTTTATTTGACATGTCTGTTTGAAAAAAAAAAACGTTTATTATTCCAAGAACGAATCTACTGTATAATATTTGATGCCCAAAAATTCTGGTGAAATGGGGTAATTCTCTAAGGACCTACAAGTGTACGTGATGGCTAAAGGGTGCTAGAAAACCTACAAGATGGAAATTTGAAAATATTTTTTTTGTATTCTCTCTCTTATTTTTCAACGACATCATGCCTTTTGATACTGAGCATGGACTGATTATCCAGGTGCTTAGACGACATTAATATATGACTAAAAGCAATAAGAGGTTTACATCAAGAACAGTGAATAATAACACAAATAATTGCAAAATTAATATCATTCACACAAGATTAAGAAATATGTGTACCTCGTTCAATTCCGATCTTCACAGTAAATATTAAACAAAGTCCCACTATGTATATGTGGTCATCCTGTGGAGGATTCAATCCATTATTTTATGGAATTTAATTTTTATAATGAAGAAAGTACTGAATTGCTGAATCATTTACGAAAATATGACATTAATATAGAATTGCTATTGCCTGGTGACTGCATTTTTACCTTTGAACAAAATATAGAAATTTAAATTGTGCACTTTCATATATTAGAAAAACCGGGTATTTCAATTAAATTAGTGCTTTGTGATTTCTATTAAAATCCTTATTATTTTCACCATCCACTCCAGTCTCCTTCCCCCTTTTTTCTTTTATACGCAAATTGATTTAATCTTACATTTTAGTTATTTTAAATTATGATTTTTCTAAGTTATATACATGTGTACATGTATTTATAGGGGAGAGTACTTCCCTAATGTTGCACAACTTGTGGTCAATCATTTTTGCATGTTTATATTGCAAAATAAATATGTTTGAATTGAATTAAATACAGTGCATTTAAAAAATTTGTTTCTGTGGATGATCCATGCAGTACTGTTTACATTCTGAACGATTAATGTCTGGCCAAATATAATACATCTAAAATATATTTAAATAAATTATAACAAACTTTTCAAATTAAACTAATTGAATTGGTAGCAAAGTGTCTCCCCACGTGTATAATTAATATGCTTATTGAAAATATAATACACTATCCAAGGACACGTGACAATGGACAAAACAAAATGAAAAAAATACCGGAAGAAGCATCGTTTTATTCATCTCGACTAATTTGTTTTGAATTTCCAGTATTCTTCTGTAAAAAAGATTATATAATAAACGAAACATAAAACAGGAGCTCAAAGGATTTTTTTATATTTTCCTCATACTTTTTCATATGACAATAAAACTATTTTATAGTCACGATGTGAAACATGCAAAACACAGGACATTCTATTTGTGTTATTAGACAATTTTTTTTTTATTTTGTAAAAAAATTATTGCACAAAATTGAAAAGTCGAATGGAGTCGATAGGATATTTCATTACGTTTAAACGACAAATTGTCAATTGGAAATAGGACATTGATCGATTTTCAATTTTTTTATAGATTAAGCATTCACACAACGAAATGCGAGAAAGAGACGTTAGTAAGGTGAAGAGGTATTCTCACTGACATGCCTGTCGTTTAGTTTTTACTTCTTTTAATATTTTTCCGTTTTGCATTAAATAGTCTCACTCGCTATCTTTTTTAGCTTTGTCTTTTGTCATTGCAAATCTTGATGTTTTACTGTTACCCTTTCAAAACGTTTGGTCCTGTTGCTGTCACCTGGATTTCATAACAAAGAAATTTTGCTGAATTTTGTAAAAGATTATTCTATCTCATTAGAGAAGATATTCTGTTATAAGCTGTAAGGCATTAGTAGGCTATGAATCGGAAAAATATGTGTATTTGAAATAACGTGTCTTATCATAGGTTGATTAATATGCTACAATACGAAAACTCCAGCTGACCTTCTTTCGCAAGTACCAAGTAGGTAAGTCCTAAACAGCATAACACGTCATGGCTACAATAAATTAAAATAGAAAAGAAAGAAGGAGACACCCACAATACCAAAAACCGCAATCACATACATGTATCATAATCCAAATATATATAGTTGAGCTCTGTTCATAGTTTCTTTTTTACAAGGGATGGTACATGTACATGGACAAAACCACGCCAATTGTCAAAGCCATGACAGTTCGCGGTTTGTTCTGTTTTCGTTAAAATACAAAAATACCAAAGTTGCATAAATATGCAGTAAATTTAGTTATGCTGTACACGTGTTTCAAGGAGTAACCTCTCATCACTGTAGATTCAAATCCCGTATGTGTCAAGGTTTCAAGGCACGTGCCCTTGCTCGGAGGTTTCACCGATTTTCCAGCTTGGAACTTTATCCTTTATGTTTACGTTCAGTCATTTTGTGCTGGACATTTTTCTGTCATTTTTGTTACTTTTTTATTATTAGCCGTTTACACATGTATATAAAGTTAACTGTATTTAATAATTAGGAGATAACTGTATTGTATTTAAAGATTTGAAGGCATCAATTGGGGAATTGAGTTTACTGGCGACGCGTTAGCTCGTGTCATTTTACTAGGGCAATATGGCGATGAGAAACGAGAATTCTGACTATCAGTAAGAGGGAAATATAATTTGTAATTACTGAGGATTACCGGATTTGGAAATATGGTATCGTAACATTGACATGCGAGTTGTTTTCTGTGTAATGTATTGAGGAACAGTTGAACAGACGGATGGTTTCTTGTCAAAAATGTGATTATCCATCACTTGTGCATTCGGTCTCGGATCGAGATGGCAACACGATTTGATTGAAATAGAGTTTTCTTTATTCCATAGGACATTCAAAGGCACCGTCAAATCAAGTGGATCATTTTACGGATAGATCTATATACACATTACTGATATTTTACTCGAATGAGTTTCAAGGCTTAACGTCTGGGAAATGTTCATGGGTTAATTTATAATTTGATATTTTTAACTCCGGACATTTGTCGGATGCCACACAGCCGATTTGCATCTTTGAAACGATTGAAGATATTAACGAAAATTTCTGGTAAGTTTTTTTTTTTATTGCAATGTCTTACGTATTAGAAAGAACATTTGAATTGTTTGTAGCATGGGTGCTGTCGTCTGCACGACGCTCAACGGAATTTGTTTCTTGATATTTTTGTCTCATTTATGGAATAAGAAACTTGTCACTTTCTACGTCGTTGTGTGAGATTCTGTTGCTCGCTTTCAAAATGTGTCACAACGGGCCGAACGTTTAACAATTAAACACAGAAGTTAAAGCGATGTGTATTGCCTCCATTTTATTTCATAAATAAGCGCGCAGGAATCGTGTCAGTTTCAGGAATGTCAACCGTGAAATCTATACATTGAAAATTATAGTATTAACCAATCAGATAACAGGATTAATAACAAGCTACATTAGAATATCATTTATATATTTCAACACCTTTTCGCCTGACACTTCCTATAGATGATATTTTTGGTTAAAATCTGGATATATTCATTTGGTGAACAGTGGACTTTACCGATCTCTAATTTAAAAAAAAAGCCCTTTCATGAGCAATGAAATGCAGGATAAATTTATTAAATTTTGTTAAGAAGTATTTGGTTCATTATCATCCGAATGTTCAATTATTTGAGTGAGGGATGTTTTTACTAATGGCTTATGTCTGTGGTCAGTATGCAAGTAGACACCATGGAAATTTTATAATACAGGGAAGCGCTATAAATAAATCTGTAAACATTTAAATTGACTGAAAAAATAAATCAATCTTGAGTACAGGTAAAACGACTGTTTTGGTAGCTTCTTGTGAAGGTTTAGTAAGAGGTTAATGGAAGGTTAATTTAATTCTAAACATCTGCTTCAGTTTTGCCTTTTAATTGAAATCGAAAAAAAACGTTCCGTGTATGTTTAAAGTTTCCTTGGTACAGCAAAATGTAGATGGGGTAAAAACAATATTACAGAACAGAATTTTCAAGAGGCAAAGTGTATACACTCTAATACTCAAAGCATTCTAGGTTTCATTCAGAAATGAATTTCCTTCTTTGAACATAACAAAGAATACCAGCTCTATAAGCAACAAGGTAAAATATAAAATCAGCCATATCTAAATTTCAGTGACTTCGGTACTTTGTTATTAATTGTCACTGTGTCGTTGCCCCGACTAGTTGACTATTATTCTCCGAGTGTATGAATCAAATCAATAGTCAGTTCTTTGATGCTGGCCGGAAAACCGATCTTTTGTGGGGAATACAAAAATACCCAAAATTCAGATTATAGAGTAAAATTTGTATATTCTCACACGTGTTTGAAGGAGTAACCTTTCATCAGCAAAATAATATGGAAAGCCGTAATCCAAATAGTCAAAAAGAAGTACTCATTACCAAATATATCGAAATAAGAGGTCGAAACCAGAAACTTGCAATATCTTAATGAAACAAATTTTGATTAAAACTAAAAAATATCTCTCTCTTGCAAAATCTGTGTGCTTCGCTGATTTTGGCTCCTCTATATTAAGATTCTATTAGTGACTTGTACTTTTACACATTTCGCTGTACGGATTTCCAAATGTTTGATTTGATCGGTACTGAAGAGACATAGGTTGTCGAAATGGCAATATGTAGAAATTCAATGTATAGAAAATTTGGTATTTTGCTACTTCTACATTTCTAAGACACACCAAGCCGTAAATACATAATTTATTTTCAAATTAAATCCACACAAGCTCAACTGTAATATCGTGCATTATATATGGAATGATGTATTTTTCTGAGTGGTCAAAATTTTTATGAATCAAGTTTTTTCCGAAACCTATATTTTCAAAAAGCGAAGACCATGAGAAAATCAATTTTGAAGAGAAAACCATGTGTCCGTTTGCATTTTTGTGAGCTATTGTAATATGAAATCGCTTTCCTGACGATTTTGTTCAAATTTTATCAATTTTGGGACTATTTTAGTTAAGAATATCGATTTCTGCATCAAGTTTTCTGGGAAAAATTTACAGATTGTTAGATCTCATTAATCTGAAGAAATATCACCAAAAAAACTATTTGTTCCGTGAAGATATAAGAAATTTTTGTATGAAAATGTTGCTTTTTGTTCAAATTCAAGACATCGTAAATTCTTTAAAAATCAAGACTTTTCAAATTTTCCATCAACTAAACAGTCAAAACTCACTATTTTATTGTTGCAATATATAGTTGGAAAATTACATCTGGAAGAACTAAGAAAAGAAATATGAATAAGATACTTTTCTTGAAAAATGATTGTATTACCCTTACACTAAAATAGGCTTATTTCTGACTGAAATCAATGGTCGAATTTGGTCAAAAATTAGATTTTTCATTTCTCGCAAACTACTGGTCGTACAATGTAGGTACATAAAATTTTACAAAATGTGGGAGGGTAGTTATATAATATAAATCAATAATTTTTTTACCCATAAGGATTATTCATAAACAAGATTTAACCGAGACTGAAACCTCAGGAGAATCATGTTTTACGACCAATGAGCACAATTTTATTTCACTCAATTAAAAACAAAGAAAAATGTACTTGTAATACAACAGGAAAACGGATCTGAATTGTTGTGTTGTCTACCCTTGGATCTATGATCTGTTGTAATTACGTAAATAGACTGTTACATGTATCTAGTGAAAAACAAAATGTAACAACGAGCGTAATTGTCTGGCATACATAACTGTATCGATATGCATTGTTTACCAAACAGGTTAATATGCATGATAATTATCAACTTGCATAACCGTATGTTCAAAACAATTTGTTTCCAGCAACGCAGTCAGTTGTTTACTTCTTCTTGTCATACGAATTTAGGTCTGCACATGTAATTTGAGAACTGCAAACAAAATAAGGTGTATTATCATCCTTCTCCATGGTCATATCAGTCTGCAGAGCCTTTCCGCAAAAGCCATATCCTATCGACCCGAATATATCAGATGTTGGCCTGGAATTTCAAGCGATTCTCCCAAAGTTTCAAAGGCAATGAAATTATATAATAGTAACTGATGTATACGGCAACATCGTAATACATGGACTGCCCAAGAGCCATGAATAATTCGGCCCAACCTGAAGGCGCGGTCATTTCATTTCTCTGGTCCATACAATGGCCTCGAGGGCAGTCTATTTACGGTATTGCCGTATAAATCAGTTACAATTGTGTTTATTGCATTGAATAAATCGAACAAATGACGTACGTTGTTTGTTAATCATTTTTTTATCTCTCCGTTTGAGAGTGTTTAAAAGCGTAACGTTTTTTTTTTTATTTTATTTATTTGCAAAATGAAAAACTGCAATCAATGGAATTTTTCCGTTTGAGAGTGTTTAAAATCGTAACGTTTTCTTTTTTTTTAATTTTATTTATTTGCAAAATGAAAAACTGCAATCAATGTATTATTTTTCTCAAAAATATATATCTAAGTTAAAATATTCCACTTCTGTAATCATCGGTTAACTAGTATACCCGTGAACACTTTTAATGTCGTCAAACTAAATTCTTCTTAAATTGACGTCACAATTCAACCGATCGGTCAATATCTGGTACCAACTGCAACTACCGGTCCATATCTGGTATTGACTGCAACTATCGGTCCATATCAGATTTTTTTGGGGTTCATGGCACCAATAACGCAAGATAAAGAATGTCATGTGATTGGTTTTAGGCCAATTGAATTTCCGATCTTTTACTAATATGCAATAATTTTTTATTCAAGTTTTCACACGAAATTGATAAAAATAAACATCTACAGTATTTATTCGATCCGATAAGGTATTCAAAACAGAATCAAGATTACACAAATAGATAAAATAGGCGTCAGAAAAATTGCAGAAACTGGGCCGTTTATATATCTTGTAGAGCTGGGACGTTGTCACATTATGAAGTCATAAATGCACTAACGGGAACGATGGAAAATCTTACCAACCAACGGTTGCTGCAACATTCAAAATCGACATTATTTTGAGTAGTTCGGTCAAATATTCATCCGGTTACAAAACCTTTGCCGATAAGATGATAAAAAAAGTTACAACACGTGTTTTTGAAGCTGAAAATTGCTGAAAAGGCGAAAACGACTCGTTTGCCGAATTTCCCGCACAACTTTGTGAGAATTTGAAACCTCAGTTCTATAAACACAAATCTGAATTGCAAGATATGGGATGCTATTTTTGACCGCGGATGTATTATAAAATATATTCCCGCTCGCCAGAATATGAAGCTTTATGGCACGCCGTTCTCGTCAAAACTATCGGGAAAGATATTTGTGTAAAATTACACATCGAGATTTTTTAATTACACACTGAGATTTTATAAAACGCACTGAGATTTTTTTAATGGACCGAGAAATAAAAATATGCACTGAGAAATTATTTTTACACACTCAAAAATAATTTTACACACTCGGAAATAAATCTAACACACTCAGTTTTGTGTGCCCTTACTCTGCGTAGATCTCATAAATATTTATGTAATATGAATTATTCAAAACAAAATCTTGGTCTTTGGTGTGTTTTTATTTTTGATGCTAGGGTACCGAATAAACAAAGCTTCTCTGGGAACATGATCTATTCATGCTAATTTTTCACATGAATATTTATGAGATCTGCGGGCCATATTAAACTTGGTGCTTCATATTCTGGCTCACGGGTTGATATTTTACGTTACATAGCTGTCAAGAGCCCGATAACATATACATATGTTCATATATACATGGCCTTATGGTGACTTCAAGGTGAAGAACAACAATAAAAGCGTTTTTCCTTTGCTTGTTTTTACCATATATTTGTAGAGATTTTGTCTCATGTTCATTTACGCCATATCCTTTCATTCACCATGTGTATATATGAACAGATTAAAGTGGGTAATGTTGAAAAAAGGTGATGTTAATTAGTAGGTTAAAATTATAGTTCAAATTATAGAAATAATACTTTAAAGTGTGGGGCCAACATTTTGAATCATCAGTCTTCCTAATGTACTTAAATAATAAAACGAAATCCGCATAGATATTCTGAACATTTACAGACGTAGGAGTAAGACGTCTTTGAACTAATTTTAGTAGTTTATGTTTAACAGTCACTGTTCCCCTTAATGCTTGTTCTCCAGACTTCGAGACACATTCAGATGTGATTCTTAATTGTCCTCAAACTCACTAAACGAACGAAGTCCTGCCTTGGCAGGTCCGGGGGTAGGTTACATTGGGTTGAAACCGATTTTTCTTTAAAAAAAGGGTTCATACACAATCTAGCAATTAAATATATTGAGAAAATGTAGGGAAAATTTATTGGAAAATTCCTTTCGACTGGATCTCCATTGAACCCCTTTCTTCGAAAACCGGATCCGCTTCGAAGAAGACAAGTAATTTGAAAATGTGTTCTTACATGATCAAGTATTCTTTCTTTCAATTTATTTTTAGTTATAGTTTGGTTTTAAAATTTTGATTCACCTTCTTTTACAAACCATTCCCGCTTCTGGTATAGAAATATGATCTAGTATCTCCGGCTTTTGGAGTACGACCCTTCCTGAACAGCGATCCCTTGTATATAAAAACAGGACCCAGTGTCCCATGCTGTGAAGTACAACTTGGGTGTCCGCGGTTGTACGGGATACTAAGATACACAACCCATCTCTCAGTTGGAATGTTAACATAAGTCAACCTATTTGAAAAATGCAACGCTGTTTGTACGTTTGAGAACGTTAACTCTTGTGCCAAAATCTTTTTAGCGGTCCAAAGGAGATCAGCTACAATACTAATTTCTCGCACGTTTCGATTTCATCCTGCTTTTCCATTGGCAGTAAAAATTTCAACCTCCATGGCCTTTTTTCAAAGATCTCAATTAAATATAAAAGGGCAAACTTGTTTCAATTAATAGCTACATGTAAAATATGACTGAGTAGACATTTAAAAATGTTCAATCAATCAGTCGATCTTTAAAAAAATCATATGAATATGTTATTTCATATTAAGACTCCTATATTTTTTGTTCAGATTTTGGAATAGTGACAAGCACTCACCCCTTATTAACACATATTTTGAAAAGTTATTTTTGTTAAATGGGCTGAAAAGAGGCATACCCCGATAACACATCAATCTCAAAAACACAAGGAGCAGTTTATTTGTCATGTCTGTTTGAAAAAAGGGTTTATTATTCCAAGAATGAATCTACTGTGTAATATTTGATGCCAAAAATTCTGGTGAAGTGGGGAAATTCTTTAAGGACGTACAAGTGTACGTTATGGCTAAAGGGTGCTAGAAAAACTACAATATGAATTTGAAAAGATTTCTTGTTTTTTTCTGTATTCTCTCTCTTCTTTTTCAACGAAATCATGATAGGAACTCTCGATAGCTGCACTTGCAGCCGGTACTTGCAAATCCAGCTATATGAATAGTTAGTCAGCCTTTTGATACTGAGCATGGAGTAATTATCCAGGTGCTAAGATGACAATAACCACTTCGTTAATTTATTTCTTATATAAAGAAAATATATGACTAAAAGCATTAGAGGTTTACTTCAAGAACAGTGAATAATAACACAGTTAATTGCAAAATTAATATCATTCAACAGGATTAAGAAATATGTGCAGGTCGTTAAATCCCGATCTTCACAGTAAATATTAAACCACGTCCCATCATGTATATGTGGTCATCCTGTGGAGGATTCAATCCATTATTTTATGGAATGTAATTTTTATATTGGAGAAAGGACTGGATTGCTGAATAATTTATGAAATTATGACGTAACTATAGAATTGCTACTGGCTGGTGACTGCGATTTGACCTTTGAACAAAATATAGACATTTTCATATATTAGGAAAACCAGGCGTTTCAATGAAATAATTAAGTGCTTTGTGATTTCTATTAAATTCTTGATTATCATCCACATCCACTCCAGTCTCCCCCCTCACCCCTTTTCTTTTCTTTTTCTTTATTTATACGCAAATTGATTTAATCTTACATTGTAGTTATTTAAAATTATGATTTTTCTATGTTATATACATGTATTTATAAGGGAGAGAACCTCCCTAATGCTGCACAACTTGTGTTCAATCATTTTTGCATGTTTATATTGCAAAATAAATATGTTTGAATTGAATTAAATAGTGCATTTAAAAATTTGTTTCTGTGGATCTTCCATGCATTACTTGTAAAATTGTACTGTTTACATTCTGAACGATTAATGTCTGGCCAAATATATTAAATCCAAAATCTATTTAAATAAATTATAACAAACTATTCAAATTAAGCTAATTGAATTGGTAGCAGAGTGTCTCCCCACGTGTATAATTAATATGCTTATTGAAAAGATAATACCCTATCCAAGGACACGTGACAATGGACAAAACAAAATAAGAAATACCGGAAGAAGCATCGTTTTATTCGTCTCGACCAATTTGTTTTGAATTTCCAGTATTCTTCAGTAAAATAGATTATATAATAAATGAAACAGGAGCTCAAAGGATTTTTTTTATTTTCCTCATACTTTTTCATATGACAATAAAACTATTTTATAGTCACGATGTGAAACATGCAAAACACAGGACATTCTATTTGTGTTATTAGACAATTTATTTTTTTGATTTTGTAAAACAAAATATTGCACAAAATTGAAAAGTCGAATGGAGTCGAAAGGATATTTCATTCCGTTTAAACGACAAATTGTCAATTGGAAATAGGACATTGATCGATTTTCAATTTTTTATAGATTAAGCATTCACACAATGAAATGCGAGGGGAGACGATAGTAAGTTGAAGAGGTATTCTCTTTGACATGACTGTCGTTTAGTGGATGGATAGCTGAACTGTTTACTTCTTTTAATATTTTTCCTTTTTGCAATAAATAGTCTCACTCGCTATCTTCTTCAGCTTTGTCTTTCGTCATTGCAAATCTTGATGTTTTACTGTTACCCTTTCAAAACTTTTGGTCCTGTTGCTGTTCGAATGAACACAAATTTGACTATGTTTTGAATCAACTTCGGGATTTATATGTACTTTACTGTAACAAACAAATTTAACTGAATGCTGTAGAAAGAATATTCTATCTCAATAGAGAAGACTTTCTGCTATAAGCTATAAGGCATTAGTAGGCTTTTGTGTATTTGAAAGAACCTGTCTTATCCTAGGTTGATCTGTATGCTACAACACGAAAACTCCAGTTGATTTTGTTTCGTAAGTACCAAGTAGGTAAGTCCTATACAACATATCATGTCCTGGCTACAATAAATTAAAATAGAAAAGATAACAATAGACACTCACAATGGCCGAAAATCGCAATCACATATCATAATACACAAGGTAATTACAAGTAAAATCTCAAATAAAAGTCAAAAGACAGACGTAAACAACAATAGGAACTCTGAATTGCCGGACTTGGTACCGGCACTTGCAAAAAGCAATCGGTGGGGTTAAACCGTGGGTACCTAAATTTCCATTTCCCCTATCAGTTTCCCGTATGTTATAATAAACATACAAATAAAATCCAATACAAGTAGACTACTGATTCAATAACCACAACCTTAAAAAGGAAAGTATATTTAGAAGGATTGATCAAGTATTACCCGCAGCTAAACTGTCGGCACTGTTTTCGTGCACGAAGGAGTCAATAATGAGAAAATGGTATTTACAAAACAAAGAGAGTACCTTCTATGTTAAATAAAATAATACAGCTTTATTATATATTTTGTATACGAGTATTTAAGTTGTCCAAAAGGTCGGCTACAGAACATAAATTTACAGAAATTCCGTTTTGTTTTTTTTTACACAGTGGTTAATTGATTGCTAAGCCTGACATCTATTGCGACGAATTTCAACTATCTTAGACAACAACTAGTTCGACAATTCAGACGAAGAAAAGCTAAATTATGGTCCGGACAAAACCTGAAACAAATTTTGATTGCCCCCTAAAACGAGAGTGATGTTTTATGTGCATCCCCCTTCCCAGTGATATTTATCTGTTATCAAGAAATATAGAAGTGATATTTTATACTGAATGGGGGTAATAACAAAATTACCGAACAGACAGTCAATGAATCCATGAGACAGGAAGACACAAATTGGATGGAATCAACCGGCAACATTGTCGACCGCAATTTTAGCATAGCATTCGGTGGTTTCCTGATGTTTTTTTTACAACTCACCATCCCTCGTAGACAAAACATTTCTGTCTACGTAACACCTGGTCATCTACATGTATATCGGTAGACGGAACCCATGAAATAATCCAAAGTCCCGGGAAAAATTATGAAAAAACGTGCTCTTCACGAAGAAGATTTATTAAATCTGTATTTTACGCTATGCAAGTTTGCCTGAAAAGACTATTTCTTTTGAAATAATATGTAGAACGAGGGATTAAATTTTATCAAAGATATCTTAATTGTCTGTATTTATGTCACGTGTTACTCGTGTAGATTGCAAACTACCTATATATTAGGACATCCAATAAAGAATCCGCTTAATAAAACACGATTATTCTTCACGAACTACACGCCTTTCAGTGGCCAAAATACATTTCATCTTCTTATGTAAGACATTTAATTAGAGAATAAAAAATGACAACAAGTATAAGCTACACCAGAAGTCCATAAATGGACTTTTCGATACATTCATACTGCCACACCTTGGACAAAGTAATTAGTACCTTATAAATCATTAAATAATTCTTATATCATGTTTCGAAGCTAAAGAAATTATTGAATTTTCAAGTCTAATAATTTGGCTGTCATGTTGATGGTGACCTTCAATATGTCCCCTGATACATCTTATTTCCTGTCACGTTGTTCACTTTCATTAAATTCAATGTCATGTCAATGACCTTCATTTTCTATTACTTTGGTGACCTTCCATACAAACAGAGCAGGTGAAACCAACAACAAAAATTGTCGATTTCAAAAGAAATGATGGGTTTATGGCGCACCAAACTTCCCCCTCCTTTTCCTTAGTGCACGGTAGCAACTCATCAGCAATTATTGGTATTTGAAAGTCGTAGACAGTAAGAAAAAATGATCATCCCAGCATTTAGAATCACAGTTCAGACCGAAACTTGAAATTTTTCTACAAGGGACAAATATAAAAAGAACTTTTTTTAATAATCGTGTGAGACGGGATTTGTAAAGCCTGGACTAATAAGAAGGTCACAAAGATAATTATGTCTAATGAGAAAGTCCTTACAATTTGTGCTAGCTTTTTTTAAACGAATCAACTGTAAAACATAGGAGAAGTTGGAAACAATGTCACGTTGCTGACCTTAAATAAATTCCCGGTTACTCTGGCGACCTTTAATAAATTTCCTGTCATTTTTGTGACCATGGCTTAAATGACTGGCATGTTGATGACATTAAAATATATTCCTTATCACATTTGTGACCTATAACGAAGTCCCTGTAATGTTGGTGACTTTCAATTCATTTGAATCATCTACTACTGGTATATCAGAGTCACATGGTAGCAGCGATACATTGGCATTTGCAAATGCACTGATAAATAACCCTCTAATTCAATATACCTTAGTTTTCTTTGATAACTTCAAAATAAAACCAAATTCGTATTTTTGTTATATATTTTCTGTCACGTTGGCCACCTTCGTTACGTTCATTGTCATGTTGCTGACCTCAAATAAACTGCCCATGACCCAGACGACCAAAACCAAAAGACCAAAAACAGGTTTAAACTACATGTAGCTTGAGACACTAATGCTTTTTTCGGGAAACGGATGACAGTCATTGTAGGAGCGCTTTGCCAGTTTAATTTATGTTTGTCGACAATCCCGCATTCATGACCAGAAAAGACATGGATGTAGCGTTGTTCGACAATTAGAAAAGAATTCCGCTCAAACCGTTGCTATGGGGCGTCTTGAACTTAATATGAGGTATGAGCAAAGCTCATTGTTGAAGGCATCATGGTGACTTCATGGTGAAGAACAACAATAAAAGCGTTGTTCATTTGCTTGTTTTTACCATGTATTTGTAGAGACTTTGTCTCATGTGCATTTACTCCATATCCTTGCATTCACCATTAAACTCATAGAGAACAAATAACCAATGCCACTAAATGAATAGCCAAAATGGAAATCAGTGAACAAAAAAAAAACCTGCCTTCATTCAATGCTTACTTATATTCAGCATTACTTTCACGGCTATTAAAAGTACGAATAGTATACTGGTATTCAAATCGTTAAACAGTTAGGTTCTCCTTGGTATGTGTTCATGATCTTAAATAGCCTGCACTTTTTATGCTGTCTTTATAGGCGTCTTACATCACACAACTACAGCTTATCTCAAACGTAGGTTTGGCAAGTATGACTATCGCTACAAATTAGCCCTGATCATGGTGAAATACATGACTGGTTTATTATTTCTTTATTCTGATAATTATTCGAAACTGTGGTATTATGAACTTTAATAGCGATCATATACACCATGGAATATAAACCTGTAAAATGCAAAATAAATTGTGGATTCTCAATAGATGTGTGTGAGGTACTCTAGTGAATGCTTAATGCTTAACTAGTTAAAATTTTGTTTATAATTTTGTAAAATCACCCCTTCTGAATAATTCCAAGTTTTCTTTAATTTAATTTTCGTTTTCTTTGTGGTAGAGCTACTATCTTAATTATGTTTCTGTGGTTCAAACTCCTCATCGCTTTCTGAAAACATGTCTGTGGTAGTTAAATTTGAATTGAAACTTAATTTGTTTACATCCGTTAGAAATCAATCACGTGTCTTTACCTAATTGCCTGTTCTGGTTCCTCTCTCTCAATACTACAGAAACCGCCCTAGTGAATATAATTACACTTATCTCAAAATGTCTAGGCTTTTTCAAGGTCATTCAAATGCTACGTAGAAAGACGAATGGATTTTGTAGCTCTATTTACATTTCTCTTGATATGTTTGACTTTATGATCAAAAAGGCCTGAAAAAGACCTGGCATATACTACATTTTATCAAGGTGTTTAATGAAAATAACTTTAATGTACAAATTGAGAATTAATACCAAGCATAATATATTTAAAAATGTATAAGGTTCACTAATCTCAATCCACCCGCGAGTTTACTGACTCTCGGTTTAAAATACACATTTGTTTGTGAGATCTCAGTTACCTTTTTGCATGTTTGCGAATATCGTTTTAACGAGGAATCATACATGTATATCGGTATGCAAGCATACATGATCAGGGACAAATCTGAGAAATAATTGGGACATTTGATGCCTTGCGTCAACAGTGCTATGTATGCATTACCCGTCATGTGAGATATGATATTGCCAAAGTAAAAAATTGTGAAAAGGAACCAGTCAAGTTTGACTGTTAAGTACATTTTGTAAGTATAACAATGCCACCAAACTTTGTCACTCCGTCTCATGAGTAAAAATTTTACAATTAAAAAGATGCCAGGTATTGAGACTAAGGCAACAAGGAGACAAATTAAATCATGTCAACTTTTATTAGACCTTATTAGACTAAGACAATTTATTTCTATGTTTGACGTCAGTGCGCGTATTGAAAATATGTGATTTTATGACAATTTTTCTTTTTGCGATTAAAATGGTATTTTAATCGTCGTTTAAGAAGACCACAAATATAAATTACTGTAAGAAAACTTTTAAAAGGACTAACATAAACTGAAATGGGGAAAAAGTTAGCAATGATGAAAAAAGTATCTCCACTGGATTCAACAGAATTCTGAAAATTGACTTTAAATGAACATTGGTCACATCAAATTATGTTATTTTCAAAATTCATTCCTTGTTTTTTGTTTGTTTGCCTCATAACCTTCTAATTTCAAAAATACAGTTGACACCAAACAGAGAATTAAATTCGTTTGGTCTTATCTGACAAGAGAGAAATGTACCAATTTAAGAGTAAAAAAACAAATCAGTAATTGATAATTTATTAAGCATAACAATAAAGCACTCTAACAACCAAAGTGACTGTAGCCCTTTCCTGGCGAATTTTGATGTTGGGTGTCGTGATTTGCAAATTAACCGACAAGAAGTTAGAAGAATCTTACAGGAGTAAGAATTTTGTCATAACGAGGATGCGAATGCCAGTGCATGCTAGAAAAGAGATAATAATCTTGATGATGCTGTAGAAAAATGTATAAAGACCTTCAAGACCTTCTGAAAAGTATACAGTGAGTAATATTGATTGTTCAGAGTTGAAGCTCTAAACAAAAAATACAGATTTACGTTCAATTTCTGAGTAGCCACAAGATGGTTCAGAAGGGGTAGAACATTTAATGAAACAATAAAAGTATCGTTTCGAGATCCATATGCATTTCAGAAAACGATGCATGTGTATGTGACATATTTTATATCAAAACACATCTCGTATATCCAAAATGTGCGCAAAAACCGAAGACACTTCTGAGATTAAACGTCACCTTCATATTTAAAACCTTTTTCTCGTGCAAAATTTGTAAAAATTTACAAAGATGATCAACTTCACCTAGAATTAATGACGTACGTGCATGAGTTCAAACCCTTTGTTTTAAATATCCCATTGTCCTTGGATTGTCCCGTTTTAGACTGACGATTCGGTTCTCACTTACTTTCGTTAGGAAAATTCCTTCTACCACCGCATCCGCCGTATATATAAATTGTACATGTACATATAGGTCAATTCATACAATATGCTGAAGTGCGAAAACCATACATTGTAAATTTGAACTACAGTTCACAGGTGACAGGATTTCACGTTTGAGAGGTTATTTCCGGTGAAAAGTAGTGTTTTACCATAGACGTTGTAAATTCGTAGGTTTATTTCCCGGAAAGTAAATCAGCACTTAATTATAAAGACATCACTTAAGTACGGCACAGAAAAGGAACATGTAGAAATATGGACCCGATCAAAAGTCTTGGGTAAGAACAGCTCCACCGGTCGTGTAAGCATCTCCTGCTCCATATAAGACACCCGCCATGTTAAACATGTCAGCTCTGGTTGTAAAGTCAATTCCAGTACATGAATAAAAATAACTTAAGCTGTTTAAGGGGGAGGTCTGTAGTCATCTTGGATACAGATACATGTATCTCATAGCCATACATAAGATCATTAAACGTTTGCCTTGTGTTTAATCCTTGCACGAGAAATTTCACAGAGAGCCATACGACGATGGTTTTGAAGAAATTTGAAGTAGATAATGGGACTATGATATCCAAAACAATAATATTGTCGTCTGAAGAAAATGCACAGATAGGTATACTTATCGCTTGAGCAGTGATAAACTTGGGAAAATGTTGTGTAACGGGGCATGCACTTCTTTTAAAGCTAAATAAAGAAGAAATATGGGGTGGTATAAATGGAATATAGGACATTTGTTTTTGATACGGACTTTTATCACGGTCAGTATCAAGTGAGCCCGTTAGGGCGAGCTTGATGCGTTACGCCGCGATAAAGTCCGTTTCAAAAAACAAAATGTCCTGTATTTCTTTTATCTGTAATTCACAAATTGATAAGTAGAACTCTAAAATAAACTGAAATTAGCCGATATTTCTGTTTTAACACAGTAATGTCCTGCATTTCTTTTATCTGTAATTCACAAATTGATAAGTAGAACTCTAAAATAAACTGAAATTAGCCAATATTTCTGTTTTAACACAGTAAATAAATGTACACTCTTTATTACAAAAATCAATATGCATTCTTCACTAGTTCAACGTATGACGTGTATGAATATGACGGGATAGCAACGCGCACTGATGTCTTGACACTGACCCGTTATTTTCTATCTCACGGCCTGTTCAGTGATACTGAAAATACTAAGCAATGCAGATCAAAGGAAATTCATACAAATTACTGATAATTAAGGATAAAGATGTATTTTACTGACCAAATACAGATATCCTGGTTGTATTGTAACTAGAATATTCGGAGGAGTGCTACTGTATCAAAGTTAATGAAAAATTGTCTTGTTTTGATTGCGTACTGTAGATGCAAAACCAAAAAGTTGGATAAATGTTACTTGCTATTTATTTATTGCATACAATGCAAGAATTTCCATACTCGAAATAACAGATTTAAAATTGTCCGATTTTTCTGTTTTTCATGCAAATTAACATGTTTTATTTTTTGTTTTGTCTCGTGGTCTTCGGCCCTTTGCAATTCTGTTCGGTGATTTTGTAATTAGCACCATTTACCCCACTTGAAAATTTCTTAACTGCCCTTTAGGATAAGTACAAATGAAGCTTTAATTGGTATGACCTAAACGTTTTGAGAGGTCAATAACAAGAATGTATAAAAATAAAAAAGAATGATTGTTGTAATGGAAAATCCCAGAGCATCTGAACGGCTCCTAAATTACTATTTAGTTGTGCTGTTTAAAAAAATGGATAATTTTAATATTCCTTTTAAGTCTTCCCATGTCAACCTCGACGTGTTAGAAAATTATTAAGCTGGAGTCCAAATCTTAAAATGTCAAAGAACATTTCTTTCAAGTGTCATCGTTTAAAGGGGGTATTCTTAAATTTGCTAATTTTTTGCCATTTTCATTGTATCAAAATGATCTTACACAAATATATTTGTATTTATGGTTTTATGGTAACATCAAGATAAAGAACAACGATAAAAGCGTTGTTCCATTGCTAATGTTTACCGTGTTTTTGTAGTTACTTTGTATCATGTACATTTACTCTATAGCCGGTCAATGTTAATTATTTTGTTTTCATTTCAAATACATTCTGCTGATGTTAAATATCCAGGTAAATCCTGCAATTTGATTGGTTACCTTGACAGGGGATATGAGACCGGATCCCCGTGGTAGCAAAATCACAATCTTTAAACACTTTTAATAGAAAAATTATAGCACTTCTAGCAGAATATAAAAGTCAGCGGATACGGGTTCATATTCACTGTCTGTGTCCTATATGCCGATATAAAACACAGACAGGGAATATGAACCCGTATCCCCTGTGAAGATTCCCGAATAACATATAGTACATGTATGCACTTTAAGCACATTTAATGCTAAAGATAAAAAATAAAAATATAAGATGTAAAAACCCCGAGTCTCTTTTCATCACCTTGTCAAGTGGTTACGCAAATATCTTTAATCGAGAAAATTGATTTTGTAAACTTGAGTATTCTTTGGGTAATCTTTATATCATGATGTTATAATAAATCATATCCGAGTTCTGGTATTTAGATTCACCAGTTGTTGTTTGTCCGTCCTTCGTCACAAACATGTCCACCCCATGTGACCAAGAATGTTCTTCAAATACATAATTCGTGACGTTGTAGGCTTAATACATTGACGTGTTGAAAATTGGTTTCGTAAATCCTGATGCCGAAGCTCGGATATGGTCTGTTATATTTCTTGTTTTGCGGCGAATTCAAGTACCAATTCAAGTCAACTAAAACAGTTCTCCAAATATCGCACTTTATTGCACTTATATACATTTTTCTTAGATAGACCCACTTCACTTCTTGTTGTAAGCAACAAGTAACTTGCAGACATTCAGATAATAGCTGTGTAATTAGCATATAATAACAATTCACTTTATATCCACATTCTGCCAAAAATTATCAATGGAAGTGAGAACCGAAGCGTCTGTCTAAACAAATAGTATTTCAAAGGCAATGGCAACATCGGAAACACAAAGATACAAAAACATCACACAAGTACGGCACAGAAAGGACAAAAAGGAAATACACATACAGATGAACATGGGCTCTAATGTAAATCATGAGTTAGATCAGGTTCATTGTTTGAGTAAGCATTTTCTGCGTTTTATATGACCCCGCCGTGTTGAACATGGAAACAACAATCTAAATTTTCAAAGGGAAAGATACGTTGTCATCTTATCTAGGAAATAGATAATCCAAAGCATGGATTTTTATTTACAAAGCTTATATGTTTTTTATCAATACAATTCCATTTCTGGGATGTACAGTAGTCAGAAACACCTTAGTATACGATAAAATCATTTAATTGAATTATTTTCAGCTATTAACTACAGCATCTGAAACACTCTTGAGAACTTAGGTGTATATGCAAGAGTAAAGGAAGTCATTTCCTCAGAACGAAATCACTAACTATTGATTATGTGGTAATTAATTGTCTCAATTATAGAAATCATGCGTTAATACATTACATATGGAAAGGAGGGAAAGACATCATCATACGTCAATGTCACTGACTTAATGAAGAGGATTCAAAAATCGTGACATTCCAGATTTATTTTAGGTGAATGTTTTCTTATGGATAGAATATTATTCTATGTATTTAATTACGAGTTATATGTTATGCTTCCGTAAATAAAAGCTTTAATTAAGACGTTGCACATTTAGACAAAAAACGTTTCATCTGTCCAGGCCAAAATAAAAGCAACGTCCAAAAGATTGTAGACCACAAATATGGTACACTGTATTTAAGTTGTATTACAGCAGACTGGAACACAAAGAGAGTTTAACAACCCGAGTTGTGAGCAGAGAGAGTATCTATTAATTTTTCAGGGGCAAATTCTAAAGATAATGTGTTTTAGCAGACTTTGTCCATACTTTGTCTGAATTTCTCGGTAGTTTGCATACATTTTTAGAAAAAAAACTGTATTTCGAAGTAATAGTAATTTCAATCAATACATTGTCATCACAAATAAATATATAAAAAGAAAGTATTGTGCGATGACCAAGTTAAACTATATACACACACAAAATCAAAAAGTTTAAAAAAATAGTATGTGCTTGACTGGACAGTTTTTTGCCTTGATGACACTTTGTTCCTGTTCCTTAACACAATTTCTATTATGTCTAGGTCAGGTCAGACATTTTACATTGTCTACAATAAACTTACAAATGTAAACCACGTACAGGATTTTTAAAAATCGGATGGGCCCACAACTTCCCCATTTTCAAAAACAGATATTTAAAAATAGTATGATTTTGGACATTTCCTTGTGGTTATAAATTGCAGAGTTGACAGGGAGAATCACTCTTAACATCCTCACACTTAAGTTTTGTATAGAACGTTTCCATGGATTTAAAGAAGAAGTACATAAAATCCAAGATAAAAAATGATTTTAAAACTTGAAAACTGTGAGCATTTCCCCACCTCCCCCACTTGATTAAAAAACTAAAAATCAATCAAATCAGATTCTAGATAGATGGTGCACATCTTCATTATGTAACACAGTGTTGAAGTTTCATGTAAATCTTTTAAGTGTTTCCGGGGTAGCGAATCAGAGATGGGTATCCACTTGTAATGTAATTTATACGTCACCGTTTCCAAATGGAAACCAGAAAAAAAAATCAATCAAATTTAATTCTGAAATAGGAGGCATAGTGTACGTCTACATTATATCACAAATACTTTGTTAAAATTTCATTAAAATCGCTAGGTCCATGTCCAGCTTCTCGAAATCCCTAAATTCCTTCAAATCAAATTCTGAAAAAGGAAGTGCACATTACATGGTGTTACTATGTCAGAAAGTGTATGTTAAAATTTCATGAAAATCAATTTATTGGTTAAGAAGGAGTAGCGGATAAGAGATGGGTACCACGAACGGACAACCCTTTCACTGTAAAATGTACCCTTACTTCTCCAAAAAGGGGGGGGGCATTAATCACATTAAAAAATCAAACAAACAACACAAAATAAATAAACAACATTACAAAAACCAAGGTAGAAAAAGCTGAAAAAAAAACAAAACAAAACAAAACAAAAAAAAAACAAAAAAAACAAAAAAAAAAAAAACACAGAATGACAATATATGCTACAGGACTGAATAAAATAATTATTTTCCCCGCTTTATGATCATATTCACTTAGGGAAAGGCGTCAGTTGTCTCGTCGTGACTGATTCGAAATTTGAAATAAAGATTTTCTGTATTAGAGACGAAGATCTGATCTGCCACGTATATGAACTAAAAGTACACCACTATTGTAGCAAGGAAAACAATGTTATAGAATTCCTTTATATGGAAAAAATAGTCTGGGCGATGTATTGAAATATAGATAGAGGCACGTCGATATGTTCAGATGTAACGTTTTTTTGTTTGCTATTCAAAATATACATATATACATACATGTACTTATACAAAAAATAAAATGTTACGAGCAAACAACTAACTTCCTTAAAAAACGGACAATCAGTCTACTCCATCGAAATAACAAGGAAAAATAAAAAAAAATGGAATATGAAATTTTGCTTTTATATTAATATTATACTTTGTTTTGACGACTATTTTGCAATTATATAATTGTTCGAATTTTGGACAGACCCTTCTACATGAAAACACAAGTAGCAAAACTTCACAAAACTTATTTTAAAAAGCTTGTCAATATTGAACAATATTGACAGGGAAAGTAGAATGTGTACAAAATGCAATAATGGATGTACTGGAGATGAGTTTCACTACATTTGTATATTATGGAATGTCGACATTTTTGTGAAAATAGGAAACGACTTTTAAGTAAAAATTTAACAAGTAGACCAAATGCATTAAATTTCAATAAGGTTATGTGCACCACAGATAAAAGTTGGAAACACTGTGCAGATTTATTAGGATTATTAACACAACAGTTGCTCTCTAGGCTTTTATTCCTTGGATTCAATTGTATAAAGTGTATATAAAAAATGTATTTGTTATGTACGTGCATGCATGAGCACTGTGTATTTCTCTATACCACTGTATTATTTGGTTTATGAGAATAAAGATTCTTGTCCTTGTCCTAATACATAAGCTGCTCAAAATGTAACAACGGCAGTAGAATACCGAAGTAACAAAGGGGGGGGGGGGGNAAATCCACAAAAATCGAAGTCCAAAGACATTTGCCAAAACGAGAACACAGAAAACAATGGCGCCAGACACAAAACAATGACGTTAGACAGACACAAAGCACAGAAATAGAAATCACAACATCCAAAACAATGTGTGTGAACAGTGTGAACTCCAGTAAAACTGAGAGTGACATCAGGTGCTCCGGAAGGGTAAGCATGTCCTGCTCTGTTAACAGCACTCGTCACACTGTTTCTTGAGGAATGAAATTAACATAGGTTGAAAAAATCCCTGACTAAGCAGCTTTTGGGGCAGTGTTTTTGCTCTGTTAAAAAATCACTGTTCAAACTACACGCTCGACAGTAACGAATCAACTGTGAAATGTACTCTCCATAGGCTGGAGAGGCAGGTATATTGCTGCTAAGAAAAGGGAAGTTCACAATTGGGAAATTAAAATCATCACGCTTGTCATATAGCTTA
>MJUU01003527.1:0-27235 GCA_002080025.1 Modiolus philippinarum | reverse complement strand
TCATCTGAGCAGCTTGAGGGGGAGTCTTTAGCATACGCCGTGTGGGTCTATGGATATGTGTAAAATAGAAGTTTTTCACCCTAAGCAGCTTCATTTGGTACCACTCCATATTTTTTTTTGTATTCTTTCGTAGCAGGCACTACTAAAGGGACGGACATTGGATTTTCACGAGAAGGATTGGGAGATTCTGTAAATAGATAATTTAATCATAATCTTGGTGCCGATCAAAACAAATATTCTAATGATACTTGTCACGAAAATAAATAATTTCATTTTGTTTTGAATAGAAATTTTTTAGGAAAATACAAATAAATAATTTGAAGTGACATCTTGTAAAAATTAGTATTTGTTAGACCTTGACATGGTAATTAATATTTTTTTTTCAACCAAAATTGACAATGCCCTCCCCGACAATTAAATAGTCGTCCCCTAACATTTTAATTATTTCTTCTTATCTCAATATCTATGGAAACACAACCTATTTTATTTCCAAACACTTAGAATCGGTTAAGTACTCTTGCAGCTCAAAAATGTTGTAAACAAGTTGTTTTAAAACAGGCGACAATATGTGCCGAAAATGTACTACACATATTGTCGCCGGCGACAATATGTGTAGGCGACAATATGTGCAGGGCGACAATATGTGCCGATACAGTTGCACATATTGTCGCCGGCGACAATATGTGCAGGGGCGACAATATGTGCCGTAACAGCGTGCTCATCTGGGGAATTTGAGAGGAGGATTTGGGTCTTAAAAGGAGAGGAGGAGTGAAAAAGTAAAATTTTTTTTTTTTAATTTAATTTTTATTTTTAGGAACCTCCCAGTCCCCATTCCCTGTTCCATGACTGCTTAATGACGGGGAAAATAAAATATGTATATATGCAAATTGGTGTTTTATTTATTGCTTAATTGAAAAGTATATAGATACAGGAAACAATAAAGGAAATGCACTACAAATCAACAAAAATACAGAACGAGATAAAACAATAATCAGGTGCAAAAGCTGGGGTGCCGTAAGGACAAAACAAAACATGGACCTAAGAGAGCACAAAACAACAGGAGATAGCTATGAACAAAAATCGAAGAATTAAAAAAAACAGGATAAACAATAAGAGGTTAGGGTTAGAATACTGAACCCGGTTGCCCCACCCCAATCGTCACACCACTCTCACACCATTTCGCTACGCTCACGGTGCTCTACGTTCTTGACGCTTGGAAGTAGGGTTTTTGACCAAATAAGGGAAATGGGCGTGGCTTATAAGCTCATTTGCATAATCAGGAAGATTTTAGGGATTATAACATTAGCTCTATGGGAGTATAGGTGGTCTAGGGTATCCCGATTCACTACTTGCCGTTCATGTTTTGTGTATTTCTAATTTTATTGTGTTCTTTCTCTTGCCAGTTAATGTTTCCTCATTGACATGTACCATATCATGATATCAGATATGTTTCCTTTTATTTTCATTTTTATGGTTATTTCGCTCTGTTACAACACTTAAAGCACAATGCCAGCTGTGAAATATTTTAACGATATCTTGATGATGTAAGTACATGTATAAGTTAGAAACATGTTCTTTTTGCAATCAGTATGGACTTTCAATCAATGTTTTGGCTAGTACTATAGGAATAGCATTTCTCGATGTGTAAATGCGACCGACTCACTTCGGACTTTACGTAAAGTTTGTGAGTGAATGAACACCGCCTTTACACATCCATACACCCCATGAACTCTTCCAAAATTAATTTTTTTTTTTATAATTCCAATCCTATGAATTTTTAAATGTTGTCACTGAATTTGACGTCACTATATACTGCTTTATTTTACCTCGGATTTTATTAATGGGCAAATGGAAATGTCTAGAAATAACGTCGTTGTTGTTTATGACGATGTCCGGGTTTAATTTTAGATATTGCAATTTTCATATGAAAATTGTTTATTTGAGATTGAAACAATATTTTCAAAAAATGCATTTGTGATTTGTTAAATCTAGAATGTATAATTGGTACGGAGGGCTCAAGAATTATTTATTTTTTATATTATATCTTTTGTTTTCATTAAAAAGCAGAAATGGTTTATTTCTAACTACAAGTGTTAGGATAAAGATTTTGCGGAGAAGCATTTTCTTGGTAGGACATAGGTTTGGGTGCCCATAAACCGGTTTAACCCTACCGCTGGCTTTTGCTAGTGCCGGTACCAAGTCCGGCTGTCCCGAGTTCCTATCGTTGTTTATGTTTGTCTTTTGTATTTTTATTGTGGGTTTTTTTCTTGTGCAGTTCCTATTTACTTTCTGGCATGTGGCTATGTTTTTCGGCCATTGTAGGTGTTTCCTGTTATCTTTTTTATTCCATATAACTTTAATTTCTGAGCTTCTTGTAACAATTGTAGATTTTGTAAGTCGGTCTACCACTCAGTTCCAGTCTCAACGTGATATTGATCAAGTTGGCGTTTTGGCTGTTGTTCTCTTAACAGGACTTGAATGTTTCTATTTGCTGGTAGAGCTATGTTGATTTTGCATTTTGTTTGTATCCTTTGTAAAGGGGTAATAAACTTTAAATAAAAGGGGAAAATGGATATATCATTGATCTTGCATAGTGTTCGGGTCGACTTTAAACTGCTACTGAGGTTTTGAATGTTAATTTAAGTTGCATGTGTCAAGCTGATCAAAATGAAGAGCAATAACAAAGGTGTTGCATCACACCTTTATTTGCATGCATTAATTTTGGAGTCCAATATTACTTCATTTTTTTTATTCTTGAGAGGAAAAAAAAGATTTAAAAAAGATAAAACTTATTTATATTTTAGAAGAGTATATCAATTATCATACATATTTAATCAGCTGACATGCTTATTTATGACTTAAAAATTTCTTTGATTTTCCATGTTTCAGCTTTTAGGTGTGTTATTGGCCAAGATTCTTGATTGGATTGGATCTTGAACCCGTTATGATTTTATTCTTTTCATGGTTCGGTTCTGTCGTTCTATAATGAAGACATTTTTGTCTATGTTGACGTTTTTACTGATGGCTCTACATTACTGTGACCCGATTCTGATCACATGTTGCATGTATAATCTGCTTTAAAGGATCGAATTCATTTTTTAAATTTTTTAAATAAGTCAATTTGTTTATCACGCACAAACATTGATTTCTTTATAAAATACATGGTCGTTAACTTGTCTTTATTACATATATTTATTGTGTAAGTTGATCATGCATTTTTGCTGTTTCAGCTGTTCCAATGTCTAGATTACAAATAAATAAATCTTAGACCTTGGAGAACTTTTCTTCCATTTTATGGGAATCTCAAATTACGGAATACAGAAAAAAATTGTGAATGTTGCGTTACATACCAAGCAGTATTTGGATCGGAAACGTTTTTTCTTGCGAAATAAACAAGGTTTCAGATAGAAAATCCCTTTTTCCGTCAAGCGAATTTTTGAATTTTTGTGGTTTAACGGTCATTAAGAAACAAACCTTTAAACCTCGATTCAAACCTTTCTTCCCCCGGACTAAATTTCTATGTATAGACATTATATATCGTATTTCATATCTTACAGAAGAGAAACTCGAGCCAATGCTTGTCCGTTAGCCAAGTTTGAATATTATCACAAATACAAGAAAAAAGAAAATCCTTACCTTTTTGGGGGATGATAAATAGTGTTATTGCCTAATTATAAGATTTCATCTTATTTGTTCAATAAATACCTATTTTTACTATTTCCATTTTTTTCAGATAAGGGCAGTCATGTCATAAAGTTTAACTAATCTTTAAGTAGCATAGAGCCACAGGCAAATTATTATTTGTGCTGGTACGTTATCATAGGAACATGAAGTGTTCCGACATACCACGAGGTGTTGGCGAACCTTGCCCCTATACTACTTTGAGAAACCTCTGATTTTTTCATTTTTGTCAATTATCACATATGATATATCAAACTAGGATAAATCGAGGTCGCTGAATCGATTGGAGCAGATATCAAAGCCCTAGCTCCGAGTGTTAACGAGAATTCGGTCCAAAAACGGTCCTAATTCAGCTTTAACTTTTAACACTAGTACTATTCACATGTAATATATGGATTCTAGGTAAATGCTGAAAGCTTAATGAGGCCTGTTCCGTAGTAATCGGTCTTTGAAATTTTGAGATCGGCAATAAGTCGCCCCTAAATCGGCCTTAATCCTTAATATAAGTAATAGGTTCATATGCTATATCAAACTAGGGTAAATCAATGCTTCTGAAGTGATTGGTATAAGTTTTAAAGTGCTATGGCGTAGTAGTTCAAAGTTATCGGCCTTAATTTCCAAAATCGACCCTAATTCGGCCTTAATCCATAACATGGGTAAAGTAGACATATGACATATGAAATTGGGGTAAATCAATGCTTCTAAAGCGATTGGTATAAGTTTCAAAGTGCTGTGGTGTACTGTTTCTGAGATTTCGACCCTATGTCGGCCTTAGGTCGGTCTAAGTCGGCCCTTATTTGCTCTTATCGTTAACATGGGTAATAGAGTCATGTGATATATGGATTTGGGGTAAATGTGTACATTTAAATCCTTTCATAATAATGTCAACTTACTATCTGTTACTGTTAAAAAGTATCGTGCGAGATTTGACTTACTCTTGATGTTGAATGTACAAATTCATAATTTTGATGTGTTTTGCGTATTTTTTCATATCGATGTTGCTGCCCACCACCATCACCACCATCGAGATACTTAAAACCATCGACACTACCACCACCAACGAAATACATTAAAAACACCAACAGAAGCAGTAGATAAACCGTTGTATTACCCCTATAGAGCAGCAGCAGATTTACCCTTGTTTTACCCCTATAGAGCAGCAGCATTTATACATCGTATCTGGCATTGCAGCAGCAAAACAAGTAAAAACGTTTCTTTAAAATTTATTTTTAGTAATGTTTTGTATTTTTTAGAAATAAATGATAAACATTACAACGTAACGAATCATTTTACAAATTTTTAAACAAAAATTATGATAACATAACGAAACATTTTTACAAAAGTTGAAAAAAAGCAAAAGTTGAAACAATTACATTTCAAAATCATAGAAAATTTTTAAAAAAATAAATTGTCGAATATAAAGAATTTGTATATTAAAATAGAAACAATTCTAGAAGTGTGCACAAATTTCAAAAATTTACAATGACAAAAAAAGTGGATTGAAGCTGTACCAAATATTGACCAGAATTCTCCATTTACAATGGATTGACCAATCAGAATGCAGGAAAATCAAACAATCAAAACCCTTCTTACAAAACCGACCAACCACAGCCATCGATACAAATAATTTGACTATATTAAACACAAAAAAATTGGCTTCCTCAGTCGCTAGACTGCTACATGTATTCTGCGGAACGGACACAAAATGTCAGAGAACGAGCAGAATCAGTGTTTTGGTTGTCACCAATGTCCGAAGAGGTACACCGTTTAGTGGAAGTTACTTTGACATATAAGGAGCCACGCAGAGGAACATCACGCATAAAGCTGTAAAATATGTGAGGAAACATTTTCTAGAAAATACAATCGGGATCGACATATGAGAAATCATAAAGACAGTTTACTACAAAAGAAGCATATCACCACCCAACAGATTGTAATAATGGGAACTACATAATCAAGTTAAAGATTAAACAAATGGTGCCACGTTTCGACCTACGCAACATAATAGACTCTATTCTAGAAGAGGTGATATTTGAGATAGATCAGCACGATTTAGTACAGACAACAATTGAGTTGACTACAATGCAGTTGGGCCAACTACGCCCAGACAAATTAGTATGGAGAATCGAAAACGTACTACAGTATTGATGGAGATAATAAACTTTATCTATGATGTATTATAAATAATGTAATATAAAAAAAATTAAAAAAGAAAGAAAAAAGTATATTTTCAGATATGAATGAAACAAAATCATGGTTATGTGGGACAAATAACTAAATACCGAAGTTACTGTGAATTTACTTTCTGCATATGCGCATTTCGACAACTTATGTCTCTTCAGTGCAGAAGTTACTGTGAATTCACTTTCTGCATATGCGCATTTCGACAACTTATGTCTCTTCAGTGCAGATAAAATCTAAACGTTTGGAAGACCATAAACTCAAAGATGTTTAAAAACTGATAGAGAACAAATAACCAATATGATCTAAATGTAAAGCCAAAATCAGATAAGGACAGAGCTTTGCATGAGGGGGATACTCCTTAGTTTTCATTAAAATTTACAACATTTAGATATTGTAAGGTTCCAAGAATAATCGGCTTTCGGGTCAGCACCGAAGTACTGACTACTGGGCTGGTGAATACCCTCGGGGACTAACAGTCCACCAGCAGTGGCATCGACCCAGTGAATACCGAAGTTACTGTGAATTTACTTTCTGCATATGCGCATTTCGACAACTTATGTCTCTTCAGCGCAGATAAAATCTAAACGTTTGGAAGACCATAAACTCAAAGATGTTTCAAAACTGATAGAGAACAAATAACCAATATGATCTAAATGTAAAGCCAAAATCAGCTAAGGACAGAGCTTTGCATGAGGGAGATACTCCTTAGTTTTCATTAAAATTTACAACATTTAGATATTGTAAGGTTCCAAGAATAATCGGCTTTCGGGTCAGCACAGAAGTACTGACTACTGGGCTGGGGAAAACTCTCGGGGACTAACAGTCTACCAGCAGTGGCATCGACCCAGTGGTAACACATAACTAAATACCGAAGTTACTGTGAATTTACTTTCTGCATATGCGCATTTCGACAACTTATGTCTCTTCAGTGCAGATAAAATCTAAACGTTTGGAAGACCATAAACTCAAAGATGTTTAAAAACTGATAGAGAACAAATAACTAATATGATCTAAATGTAAAGCCAAAATCAGCTAAGTACAGAGCTTTGCATGAGGGAGATACTCCTTAGTTTTCAATAAAATTTACAACATTTAGCTATTGTATGGTTCCAAGAATAATCGGCTTTCGGGTCAGCACCGAAGTACTGACTTCTGGGCTGGTGAATACCCTCGAGGACTAACAGTCCACCAGCAGTGGCATCGACCCAGTGGTAACAAATAACTAAATACCGAAGTTACTGTGAATTTACTTTCTGCATATATAAATAACACAAAATGACACAAAATGTGTTATTTAGGTTCCTGGTTTTGTAAAGATGTTAAAATAATCATCTTTCATGACTATGGGCTTAGAGAATGCATAATGTCAACAATAAGTGCAAATTTCAAGCTGGGATTTCGTATAGCGGATTATTTGGCAAAACTGTGAATGGTTTCAAAGCAAATGATAGATTTCACACACGTAATGTGAACTACAGTGACAAATCATTGAGGAAACCATTACAGAATTTACGGAAATGGATTTCATAATTAAGGTAAGATTATTTTAATAAGGGAAAAACAGGTTTATTGAAATATACAAATTTTGTCAATGGTAACATATAAGTGGTAGATTGACGAAGGTATCGGCAACACATCGTTCGGAACACTTCGTGTTCCTATGGCAACGCGACAACATGGGCTGGGGTTAGGGGAGGGTAAGTGGTATTACGGAGAGATCGGCAACACTTCGTGGTATGTCGGAACACGTCGTTTTTCTATGGCAACGCACCACCGGAAATGATAATTCGCCTGTGCCCCTATACTACTTCTTTAATTGATCAGAATGACAGATAAATTTAAAGCAAGAGATAAAGAGTAAATGCTATGCGGAAAAGATCAAATATCGTTAGGATAAACTTTTTTTATATTCAATATAAAACATATAAACTTGACTACGGTGAAAAGTTTAGTTAGTCATGTACACCCAAATTGCATTTAATTCTAAGTTTCAGGTTACCAGTTTGGCAACATCTGTATTATTTAGGTCGAAACAAAGTCAAATAATTATAGAGGGAGTATTTAAAACAGATACATTTACATTAATATTAAAAATGAATATCGATTGATTGATTGATATCATATGGGGATTAACGTCACTTTCAGCAATATTTCAGCTATTTCATGACGGTCAGTTTTAGTGGTGGAGAAAGCCAGAGTACCCGGAGAGGACAGGTAACTGACATACCTTATCACTTATGATTGTAAGTCGCGTGCACCCTTTTTAAAGGTATTTTCCATAGGGAAATACCTTTATTGGGATACTAAAATCGTGATGGTTTTTTTTCTTCTTTTCAAAGAGGTGTCTATGTGGGTAAGTGTAGGTCGATGAAATTTGGTGGGGTTTTGAAGTTTCTGTTGAAGTTGTGATTGTATCCGTCTTGGGTCGTTTCGTTATCAGGGGAGGGGGGTATTTTAGAAAACCCCCTAAACATGTTTTGTGATATTATTTGGAAATGGTAATAAATAGGTAGTGAATTGTAATGGGAAAAATGTTTGTTAGGTTATGACAGATATTTTGTTCAATTGAATGAATGTTGGTGGATGGACCGTTTTCATGATAAGGGCTTGCAAAGTTTTGTTACTTTTCTTGGAGCAATTATTTGGAGAAATTTCGGAATGTGTAAGGAATAGGTATTTGGGACCCATACCATTGTATTTAGTTGATATGTTTTACATTTAAAACTGTAGGGGTCAAAGGTTATTGGTCACTTTAAAAGGGATGACATCAGTTCCTTAAAATAAACTATCCAGCTACTATTTGAAATGATAAATGATCTCTAGATTGCGGTTTCATGCTAATTATGTAAACTGAAACTTGATCAGTTGGTTGTCAAAAATGATATTTAGCAGACGACAAAAGGAATTAAAGCATGTGCACACTTTATTGTAGTATGTGTTTTGTTTGACATACAATTACACATTGATTACATAAGAAAATAGGAAAACGGAAAACTACTGAAATTTAAACACTGATGCCCTTGTTGATAGATGTGTTTTTTAACCGTCTTGGACCATCATGTTATGTTGGGAGGGAGTTCTTTGTGGAAACACCCTTATATATATATATATANAAAAAAGTTACTACATAACGTAATAAAGTTTCTACATAACACAATAAACTGACTACATAACATAATAATGTTTCTACATAGCATAATAAAGTTACTACATAACAAAATACATGATAAAATGACTACACAACATAATAAAATTTGTACCCCGTAAAATGATTATACACTACGTAAGACAGTCATGGCGTTCCATAGTAATGGGCAAAAAATTCTTTTCATGATGACACTAATTGATATTTTGGTAACTATTTTCATATGTGTTTTAAATGGCTGTCAATTCTAATTATTAACAACTTTATATTTATATACTTTGTGAAATGTTTATCATAGGTGATAGATAATTAGATGGCATTTTAATAAAATGTTTCAGCAATCTTATCTAATCAGTTCAAAAAATTGATATCGAAGCAAAATTAGTAATTTTAGTACGAAATAAAGGGCAACGCCGAGCGCAGCATGATACGAAAGCAGCATGTCGACCACTGAAATTTGAACAAGTGTAATTTAAAGTGAGTGTGGACATACTAAAAAGCCGAGTTTGACACAATAATTAGATGGATACAATAAAGGGCTTGACCCAGTAATTTGCTGGACACAAACTATGGAAAATAAAGATTAAATTTCTTGTATATCGGAAATTATAAATGGTATGTCAAAGTGGGCATCTTAAACCTTACTATAAGAGGAATCCGAATATACCAACCCCATTAAGCGCTAAACAAATCCACTGTTAAACTACTGAAATCTTATATCAAGAGGAATCCAAAGAAAAAATCTCATCGAAATCTGATCAAAAATAAAATTTCACATTATTTAGAAAAAATGCAATTTTGACCCCTTTGGCCCCTTTTTGCTAGGAAACCATAGGAGTTACCTCAAATCTGTTGGCATACTACTGAAAGCTCATATCAAGAGGAATCAAAAGAATAAAATCCCATCTTATAGCCTGGAAACTTTTAGAGCTACACCAAATCCGTTGAAAATTGCCGTAAGCATATATCAAGAGAATAAAAAAAACCATCAAAATCCGGTAAAAAATGAAAATTTTAGGTAATCTGCAAATTTTTAATTTTGGCCCCATTCAGCCCCTCATAGCTGGGAAAAGAAACAAGTTACCAAAAATCTAATAGTTGAGCGCTGTCTTAATTTCCCATTAAGAATCCATTGGAAACAGCATCAAAATTGGACAAAAATTACAATTTTTTTTAGATTTGCCCCTTTGGATTCAAATTTGTGTAGGGAACCGTAAATACTACGTTAAATCCGTTGAATCTTACTCTTTGGAAATTTATCTCAAGAGCACACTGAAAGAACCCCCATAATAATAAAGACTCTAAAGTCAGTTATGTGAAAACACCCAATTTTACCCCTTTTTGCCCTTTATTGTAATTTGGCGGGGCCAAAAACTTATAATTGAAATCTCAGTTTACTCATCTGCCAAGAAGCATTATTCTTAAATTTGAAAATAATCCATCCACTAGAACCAAAGTTACGCTGTCCAAAGACACCGACACCAAAGCTATACCATTATACGACCGCAAAAATATAAAAATCAAAAATATGAAAAAAATAAGTATTTCTTTCTTTTGATACTTGATACCATTCACCAGCCTGGTCAGGTTTCGATCAGACTGACCTGTGAATCCGATCTGTTTTAAGAAACAGAATTTTCTCCCAAATTGTAAGCGATGCACTGCAGCCGTTACATATAGCTAATTAAATGTGACAAAGAAAACGTGTATCTCTTTTCATTTCTTACTTTGGGTCCAAAATGATAAGACCAACTGTTATGGGGTGATGGACCAAAAACTAATTTTTGTTGTATGATGTAGGTGTCATGCTAATAGCTTTCTTTGAAGACTTTCCATTCAAAAATGTATTAAGTAGGAGTTGATCTTTGAATGAGGTCAATGTCAAAATCAAAGCCAACAACTGTACTTGACGTTTAAATTATCAAAAATAGATACATAAGAAGCTTAGAATGTTTGTTTAATGAATAAAATGATAGTTTAAAAAAATAAGCCAGTTTGTAAGGACAATCAATAATGAGAACATTATGACGCAACTTTGGAAAATACCTATCAATTGTAATTGGAACAATTGACATTCTAGTTTGTAATGTACAAAGCGGGGCGCGAACTCACACTGAAGTGGTGAAAGACTACAGTGGTTTTATAGGTAGTAGAACCACCTTAACCACTCTTCAATCCAGACCCTCCAAAATGAATGAATTACCTAGATCATAAAACAGCTCATACCTCATAAGTAAAAGACGGAACCTAAGCATCATTTGGAGCAGAATTCATTGAAAATTGTCTAATCACCCCATCGAGGCGAGATCTTCAAAAGACATGAAATTAACTGCCAAAGCGATCTTACAATCACTGTCATCTGTTGCTCGAAAACACACTATTTCCCTGAGCTAGTGGACAGAAATGATTGTGCGCTCATCAAGTCGATTGCAAGATAAGTAAGCATTCAAAATAATGAGATGTGGCCCTTATAAACAGGTGGTCAGATTAACATTAACAAGTTTCAAATATTAATAAAATACCAAATTTAAAAGTAGGATAGTGTATCAACACTGCAGGAGAGACAAACTCCAGTCTTAATGATCATTGAAAGGATATGGAGAAGGTAAATTTCGCATTTAATCAGCGGGCTTCAAAGTTTTTGGCAGGCACCTCATGTGCTCATGATGCAGATGCTAATAAACCATTCAGCAAAATGAATAAATTTATCAATTGCAGATGATGCTTAAGGAGAAATTTGTTTCAAAAACAATATTTTTGAGTACACAGATGGTCATCTTCTTACCATTACAATAGTTTTCTTCATTGATTCCTTGTGACGTAATTCCATTTCTATATTTAGTCGCTTTGAAGTAAAAGTCGGTTAATATCGTTTTTGAATTCGATTGTTTTCAACTCTTTTTCAATCAGTTCACACACGCTCAAAGCCTCGTGTCAGTGGTTTCACATTAGTATTTGTTTATCAATATAGGTAATTTTGAATTCCCCGTAGAGATGCTTGTTTATAAACATTTATAAAGCGAGTCGATTCTACTTTTAATATGTTGAAAATGTTTTTTTCAGACTATCTGCATGAAATTTTACCATTGAAATACCTATTTTGACTAAAATTCATCCCCTAAAACATGGCTGCAAACAAGAATTCCATCAAATTGCTTGTCTTTGAGAGTTTTAGGAAATTTGCCAAAATCGGAACAACATTGAATTCCTAGTTTTCAGAAAATGACTCGTATGAAAAATGGCTAAAATATTTGACTGTAAACAAAAATTTCAAAAGTTAAATGTCTTGAACATTTTTAGGAAATATACCACAGTTGGAACCGGATTCAAATTATATACCCAAAAATTAAATTTGTTAATACCAATTTTGTTTAAACATTGTCGATATACGACCGAAAGTGAAATTTTAGCCAAATTCATTGATGTGGAAAATAAAGGTCAACGTAAAATAATTCTGGTATACATGTTTTTAATTACTAAAGATGTAACCTTTTACCAATCATCATCTTTTTATGGCATGTTCGTGCTGAGATATGGTGCAAGCAAAGAAAATTCGGTATTTTGTTATTTATATAGATTTGTTGCATTTAAGGAACCTTTAAAAACGTTTTTCTAGATTTAACCTGATTTATAACCACGCCATCCACAGACTTTGGATCACCTATCTCGCTCAATCAACTCGAGACAACAAAACAAAATTTGCATTCATAAATATGGATGGTTTTGTTTAGTAATCAATATTGAGTTCTTTTATAATATATATATTTTGATATCATGGATACATACGACTTTTTTATAATGACGAACAGATATTTCGTCTTATATATTATTCAATAATTAATTTGATATTGTTTGAAAAATGTTATTGTTTGAGAAATGATCTCATGATGAACTATGTCGCATGTTACTAAAAATACTATGAATGTTTGTAAAACAGCAATAAAATTTATTTCATTTATTTTAATGTATTTTCTAAGGATCAATTTTATGACATAATTATGATAAAGAATTTTAAAAGTAAAAATATTTTAATTATATACTGCGTTTATTTATTTAAACAAAGGATAATTTACTTTTTTAGTGTTACTATAAAATAATAATAATATAACAATAGTTGTCTGTGAATGAGGTCGATACGATGTTATATCGACCTCATACACAGACTATAATTGTATTATATTACATATGGTATACGTTTCTATTTATCTCATCGGTTAATACGTTCATGTGATTTTAGGAATGATCAGTATATTTCAGCGTTGTTTCTAATTTTAGGAATATTGACGCTATGTTTCTATTTTTAGTTTTATTGACGGTACATGTCTGCTTGGACTTTAAGGCTTACTTGTTTGTTTTGCAAATATAAGAAAAATGTCGGCATTTATTAAACCTATGAGCACACATGTAACCAATTCTAGATGATGGAAGACCCATACCCGCTTTCAAATAAAGGTTCTATTTCTAATAAGACTCCGATGAATTGACAAAATTTGCCTCCACAAAAATGTAATGAGCTACCATAAAAATACATATATAATATAGAAATGATGGACTTTTTACTCTGTCAATATGTTAAATATGGACCTGTTAGGAATATAATGACCTCGGACTTCGTCCTCGGTCAATATAAACCTAACAGGTCCATATATAACATATTGACTTCGAAAAAAGTCCATAATTGATAAATATTCTGTGTAATGCATATATGCTTCGCAAAATCTTACAAAAGGTGTCTTATGTGATTTGAAAAGCTGACTGACAGACAAGAATGGTTTTTCGATGAAGTCAATTCGATTTCTGTTCTGTCTTTTGTTGAATGCTTGGACACTATTCCTCATACATGGTAAAACACAGACCACGACTTATTTTCATTTGGCAGTTTTTTACTAATGTCAGGTTGGCCATGAGTCGAACGTTTTATATTGTTAATGAAACTTGAAACAAACCTTTGTTCGGCTTTTTATGCAATTCAGTTATGTTATCACATCTAAACTGAGAAACAGAATGTATATTATATTGATTGCTGAAAAATTCGTCAGTGTCAGACTAGAAGAAAATTCATTTTGTGCTGTGTTCTGTCATTTTGATTTTGATTCAGTAGTTATCATGATAGTATTATGAGCGTTACAGAATGGGGTCTGGATGCTTATATGGATTTCTTTTAAAAATAATAAAGCCCAGGTAAGAGCAGGCTGTCCAGTGGCGCTAACAATCTTTAAAAAAATCCTGTTTTTTTTTTTTGGTTTTTGTTTTTGTTTTTGTTTTTGTTTTTTGGTTTTTTTTGGTTTTTTTTGGGGTTTTTTTTTGGGGGGGGGTGTCTAATATTCCTAATAAATTTTGAAATTTAAAAGGATTTCCTTAAAAAAAAAACCTTATTATTTTTTTTTATTTCTACTTTTTTCGAGTTTGTTCCCATTCACAATCATAATAGATATGTATTTATCTGCAATGATTGTGATAATGAGACCTTAATGCTTTCTATGGTTTATATTCAGAGTATACATGAAATGGTAGATGACCAGTGGGTCCGTGTGTCAAGCAAGTTTATTGGTTTACTACTTAGGTGGTGTTACATGTGTCTTTAGTCCTTGGCTGAGGCAATTATATTGGCATTTTATACATATTTCCCAAATGAAAAGGCATGCTCTTTCAATGAATTGAAAGTACAGCAGGGAATGTTTATCACAATTGCTTGACAACACTGTCCAGGCTGTTTTGGTAAATGTTGAATTTAGTGATGATTTATAATACAAAATTACTTTTACTATGCACTGTTCATAACTGCGAACATTTGTCAAGGCAGTAATAGTGGTTATGCACTGTTCATAACTGTGAACATTTGTCAAGGCAGTAATAGTGGTATTGTCTTCATGTTTTATGCACTTCATTGTAAAGGTACTTATCATGATAAGTTGCAATTTTTTCTAGTTTAATTGTTACTATGAGTCTTTTTGTGTATTTATTTTTTAGTCATTCACCACGCATAGGGGAGGATTTGGATAAAAGAAAACGAGCTTAACCCAACCGCATTTTTTGCGCCTTTCCCACGTCAGGAATATGTTGGTCATTGGCTTGCCCTTGTCTTCCTATAAAATTTTAGTTTCTTGATAATTGGGTTATTGAATGTGGTTTGTTTCCATTTAATCACTCTTTTACTTTTCGGGCCATTTAGATCTTGCTTTATGGTGTTAGGTTCCTCACTTTCTTAAAGACCATAAAGTGAACCCTAGATGCTTTGTTTTGGGTCATTTTAACCCGGAGATGGGATGTTGTCTCCTTGACATTTACCCCATTTCCCTTCTTTTTCATATATGCAAAAACAGAGTACAGTTCTAGTGTGGCTGTAGTGGATGTTCTTGATAATTGCACAAAAGGCCAAGTAGAGTAGGCAGAACTTTTGTGGGTATGAAAGTTGTACATAGTTATTTTTCGTACAGAACTACAGGCTCTATTTAAGAAGATGTTCCTTCGAAATGTATTAAGAGATAATTTCTCAAAGGGAAAAAGAAAAATTTCCTACATGATATCTGATGGACTTGGGCCATACTTTAAGAAAGAACTGTGTAGAAAAGTGTCCTCTTCTCCAGGTTTTGTCATACAGTATGATGAAACTGGAAACTCACATGTGTGAACACAATGTGACATTCTAGTGAGGTATTTGTCTACAGAGAAGGGGCAAGTGCTGGTTCAGTTTTTGAAAGCCGCAATGTTTAGTCATGTTATTGGGCAATGCATTGCAAAAGATACTTTATAGGAACCGGAATTTGAAATTACAAATTCAAAAAAAAAATGTTAAATTTAGGATCAGATGGACCAAACGTCAACAAGACTGTGGAATAAAGTCATGACAGTGTAAAAACTAAAGAGTGTCCAGTGTTGTTGCCATTTGCCCCCTGCAAAATGCATGTTGTTTGCAACTCCTTTAGAGAACCTAAAAAGGTCTTTGGCACCACTGAACTTGAAGAAATAGCCATAGATCTTTTCTATAATTTCAATGGTGAATAAACGGATATTCTCTATGTATGAGAGAGGACTTTAAGGAAAAGGAATCATCATTTGGGTTTGACGACGAACTGTTTATAAGTCATGTACAAACAAGATAGATGACTTGTTGTCAACCTTTGGGAGAATTGTTAAAAACTGTGATTCACTAGTTAAGTCCTTCTGACAGAATTACCTAAATCAGCAGCTGCCTCGAAAACACTAAAAATGGTAGAAAGTAACCAAACGTACATCCGTATTTGCAGAATGCTGAAGTCACCAACATCAGTAATCCAGATGAACTCCTTGCTCAATCTATCTTCCTTAAACGGTAGATTTCTCAAGATGTTTCAGAGAGAAGATCCTTTGGTCCATATCCTCCATTCAGAAATGAGTGATTTATTGCGATCTTTCATGCTGGGATTTACGAAGATAACAACAGTTGATGGTCTAAAAACCGTTGTAAGGCTTCAAGAATATAACGTTGAAGAAAGTAGTAGCGCCATTGAAGTTGGACAATCAACAAGAAAAGTGTAAGAAAAGAATCCAGAGTTAGCCACAAAAGAAATCTTAAAAATGACTTAATACCGAAGTTACTGATAATTTAAATTCTGCATATGCGCATTTTGACAACTTATGTCTCTTCAGTGCAGATAAAATCTAAACGTGAAGTGAAGATCAGATATTTAAAGTTTCAGATGAATATATAATGTACCAGTTGACTGAAATTCCCAAAAACTTAAATTTGATGATGATGGTAAAGATGGTATATGACTACTGGAACCATGTCTTGCAAACCAAAAACAGTGATGGATCACCAAGGTTCAATGTCTAAGAATCATTGATAAAAACGGTTCTATACATTGTTCATGGCACTGCTTAAGTAGAAAGAAACTTGTCGGAAAATGAGAAAATGTTAACGAAAGAAAGGACCCTTCTCACAGACTGATTCATTAATGGACTTTGAATGGTAAAAATGCAGTAAAAGTTAGTTGTGGAAATAATGTAGAAAATACTAAGGAACTTCTAGAAGCTGGAAGACAGTATCACAATGTGTACAAAAGAGCATTGGAAGAGGAGGAGATTGAAAGAGAACAAAGAGCAAAAACTGAAACGGAAGAAGAAAGGAAGAAAAAGGAAGAAAAAAAGAGGAATCTAGAAAAGAATTGGAGAGAAACAAGAAATCATTAGGGTGGAAAAGAAAATGCAATACTCAAACTTACAAAAGAGCATGAACATATCTTAAGATCTACTGAAAATTTTTTCAATGAAGCCAATGATAGACTGAAAGCTGCCCTAATGAAAAAAGATTTTGATGAAGAACGAAACTGAAAAAACAACGAGGAACTTGATACAAAACAAAAGAAAATTGATTGGTGACTTTTAAAAAAGACTCGATCAACAAGTAAAAAGTGTTTCCAAGAAATGACTGTTTCAAATATCAAATGTGAGAGTAACTTGTTGTTTTTTATTACATCATTGTGTTAACAATAAAAAAACAACTTAATTGTGTGTTTGAACTATTTCAATTATTCCAGTGCATTGTTTTATATTGACAGAAGTTCAGTATTGAACAGAATGTTTACTAGTGATATTTCTTGGACTTGTTTAACATTGTTTCCAGTAAGTAGAGAGTAATACATTGTAATACTAACATTTTCTACTTTTACGTTTTAAACATTATTGGTTGGTTAGAAAGGTTCTAAAAGATATGCATGTACCCAGAAAATCAATGCATGACATTTTTGTATGAAAATAATTCTTTTTATTCCTTGATTGCATTGTTTATAAAATGCCACTTTTTTTAAAATAAAATTTCATTATTTGAGAAAAAATAAAAGATAAAATAAATAATGGCGAGGCAATGTGGTGGCTAAAATGGGGGAATAGGAAGCCACATTCAATAAAAGCACTGATTTTCTAAGGTACTTAGTACTCAAATAAGGAATACGTTTAAGCCTATATCAAATGTGGTCAAGTTATCAAAAAAGTTGAAAAACTATGCATCTTTTTCAGGTATAAACCAATAACAGCTGAGACAATGGACCCCCTGGACAGTACTGTTCCTGTTTCTTTTATATATTTGTGAGTTGAATAGTTAAAAACCTTGCAAAAGTGAAGTCTTTTATGTCTCGACTCGAAATTCTGAAATTTAGCCCTAAAATAGTACTAATTTTTCTTAATTTCATCCGTAAAATTAGCCTTAATTATTTGCCAAAAGATGCTGAACAGCCTGTGGAAAGATAAATAGGTAAAACATCACACTCACCAGTACAAATCAAAAATATTCAAAAACAAAATAGCAAAAGAAAATATGTCAAGTAGGCTAAAAATCCACAAATTAAGCAGACACCATTCCAAGGATAACCAATGAAAGCAGGAACGCTTATTTCCTATTGGAGTCCTTGTATGATAATAGCTTAAATAGTTAAGATTAAAATGGTTCTGATTGGCATACCTTTTTAATTGATAAACATTGTTTAGATTTATTTGAATTAAAGTTTTTAAAAATTGCTACAAGTCCGTTTTAAAAAAGTCTTGATTTTTCAAAGGTTTAATTGAGTTTGGAAGTGCATCCCAGTTCTTGGCGTCCGTCGTCTGTAAAATATCAATATTTCTATCAATTTTATCTTGTGCAAATTCAAGCCAAAGTTACAAGTATGATGCTTTACAAAATTGCGACTTTCGTTCCAATCAGACAGAGAAACATGACCACAATCGCAGAACACAGTTTAATCCTTGGACCTTAGGGGATAATCATTTTCACCATCTGCTTTGGAGCTATTGAAGCAATTTTTACTGTTACAGTATTGAAATGATGTATAGTAGGGAGATATGCAAGATACTTTCTTGTGAAAAGATACCCGGTAATATTTTCTTAATTTAGAATTCAAAAATAGTTATATGTTCTAAATATACAATTACAAAATCAACTAAAGCAAATTCAACAAAACTTTACAAATAATGCATGAAGGGTCCGTTCTGATTTGATCAAAAAAAGAACCCGATACAGAAAATTAGTTTTACATCTGACCTTATTTGAAAAAAAATTATCAAGTTCGACACTTTTCACTTGACTGTATTGGTAAGATGTATGGAATGATCTTGCTCAAAGATTGCTTGGATTCGACTCTAAATCTTGCTGCCAGCGGGGGAAATAATATAATCCCAATGAAAAGACATATTTTTATTATTATTATTATCTGAAGCAAATTCAATACTAGCTGCGGAACCGTAGCTCTTTTGGTCTTTTGTGCTGATTTTTTTAATAGTTGTGGACCATAGAGTCATGGATTTTACTCAATTAAAAACTTTTTTTAACAAAAAGTTTGCCTACCCCTACCTTTGATTGGGTTTGAAAGGATACTCGGACAAGCGAGTGCACTCTCGTGTAGTTCTTTTCTTTAAATATTTATCCGTAACCTTCCAAACCGCCTTCACCCATCTTGCACACATCAATATCATTGGGAACGAGACATTTCGGGAGGCAGGGCTAAATGCCAAATCATATCCGAAAGGAAATATTTTGTTTATTTCTAGCTTGAATATCTCGCTTCTTACAGCATAATAAATGCAAATGATTATTTTTACACGTTATTCGGTTTATGGATTTACAAATGATCGATGTAATCTGCAGTGAAGAGACAAAAGTTGTCGAAATGCGCATATCCAGAAACTCGATTCACAGTAACTTCAGTATTTTGGTATTAATAACCACTGGGTTGATGCTACTGCTGGTGCACTGTTAGTCCCCGAGGGTATTCACCAACCCAGTAGCCAGTAACCCGGTACATAGATAGAGAAAGGCGAGGTTTTGGGCACCAATAAACCGGTTTAACTCTACCGCTAGTTCTTGCTAGTGCCGGTACCAATTCCGGCTATCACGAGTTACTATCGTTGTCTACGTTTGTCTTTTCTCTTTTTATTGTTTTTCTAGTGCAGTTTCCAGTAGATTGTGGAATGTGATTGTAATTTTGGCCATTGTAAGTGTTTACTGTAACCTTTGCTATATTAACATAAGTTGTCGAAATGCGAATTTGCAGAAATGCGAATTTGCAGAAACTAAATTCAGAGTTACTTCGATATTTTGTTATTTATAACCACTGGGCCGATGCCACTGCAGGTGGACTGTCACTAATCGACGTGGGTATTCACAAACCCAGTAGCCAGAACTTCGGCGCTGGCCCAAAATCCTATTTTAGTTGAAAACATTCAATATCTAAATTTAAGAAAAAAATTTAAAAACTAGGGAGTATCTCCCTTTTGCATAGCTCTATCCTTAGCTGATTTATGCTTTCCCTTTAGACCCTATTGGTTATTTGTTCTCTATCAGCTTTTACATCTATCTCTGTCAATTGGTTTCTAAATCTTTCGATACAATCGGCACCGAAGAGACATAAGTTGTCGAAATGCGCATATGCAGATATTAAATTCACAGTAACTTCGGTATTTTGGTATTCATATGCATTTAAGAAATATTTGGATTTTGAGAATTCGATTCCGGACAAAACCCGACATTTATTGCGGCTTCTAGAAATGTCACCGTAACTGCGACATTCAAATGGCCACAAAAGTATTCGGGATTACATTTCTCTTCGTACAATTAGAAAATTATGAATCACATTGCATATATAAATGTAAGTTTTATAAAAATCATGCATACTTGGTGTCTGGTTGTCGAAAAAAATACCAGAAACGTGTCGCAGGAGTCGCAAGTTCTATAGTGGGGAGAACTAGCTCTATGGTCCGCCAAATAAAAAAAATATATATATAGAACTTATAGTCCTACGGTTCCGCAGCTAATTCAACAAATGCTTTATAGTAGTGGTGTACCGAAACACCGGTATATCGAAATATCACGATATTTTTTCAACAAACTAGGTACACCGGTACGGAATCCAGCGTATCTATACATATCGATTTTTGATTTCTGCTAAAATTTGAGAATCAGTACCACCTGAATGCTTGAAATTTTTTGATTTTGGTAGTGAACAGATAAAGGACAAAAACTGTATTTAACTACATGAAAATGAACACTCTTGTTTCACTTAAGAGTATTTTACTGTTTTGTCACATAAAATAGTTAGAAGAAGAAGATTTAAAAATGTAATCAAATTTAGAAATCAGAAGACGAACCGTATCAAGATACGCTTGTGTTGTATTCATATATTGTATCAATGTATTTTATTGATGATACTCATCCCTACTTTATAGACGCGAGGTATCGATTGAATGCCTTTACAAGCATGCCCCTGTTGAAATAAGGTAAATAACAAAAACATGACCGTCAGCATGTGACATATAGTTTTACACTGGATTCTATGGGAAAAATCATCAATTTCATCATCTGATCTGAAACCATTAAAGCAAGTTTAACTTTAGTGTCCAGCAAATGATGTGTAGAAGATTTGTAGCCTTTGGACCGCTTGTACTCCCCTTCCAATAAGTAAGGCATTAAATTAAATAAGGTTGCTTATTTCAATTTGATCTGACAAAAACATTTTGCCAGTTGGAAAATAACATGGGTTAAAATTTGAGACCATAGAAATTATCATTTTCGGTTCTACATAGAGATGCTCTAGGGGCATTTTTTTCAGGTGAGCGATCTTAGCCTGTATAGCTTGTTTACTTTCAGAAAATTTTCGACATTTATTATTGTAATGCTGTAGATATATACGTATCATGCGCTCTTAGCACAGCTGTCCATTTTTTTTCCATAATGCACGCAAGTTCTTCACTGACATCAATATTCATATTGGCACTATTTCAGAATGCAGTATTTAGTTAATTCTTTGCTTTGGAGACATATTAAAGCAACCCAGTGTTAAAATGCTCCTATCCGGATTCTATTTGTTATAAAATGTACTTATCGGTGCATTAATTTCAGTACAATGCCGAAGGTGATTAACTATTGGCATACTTTGCAATGCAGAGCTATTACACAATATCGATTTTTTCTTAATCAAATTGATATTGATTCAGTACACGTTGATTATATAACTAAAGTCTAGCGATTTTGTAAACATGTTTTTCAAAGAAAGTCAAGGACAATTATCGGAGTTCGCTAACCTTGGTGTTAGAATACTTGGTGAATGAATTTTCCCTAGAACTGACACGAATTGATTTAAATTGCTTCATCGAAGCGATAAATTAATTAGAAATTAGATTTTCAATGAGGTATGTTGAGTGTAGTAACTCAGAGAAAGACCGAAATTTATACAATTGCACCACATTTTAAAGAAAGGGAGAAGATTTGATTTTTTTTTATTTATCTTTTTATTAGGGGTATAGGGGGTCCTTAGTATTAGCTTAGACTCTATTTAACATACGAACATGTTCTTAATTTCATTAAATTTCAGAAACTATTCTGCCAGCATGTGTTTTGACTTGCGATTTTGAGATTTTGAGACCCTAAAATATTCCCGCCAATGGTAGTAGAGTACTGAAGAAACAAGGCACAAAATACCGTAAATCAAAATCCAGAGACAAGGCAAAAAACGAGGACGCAACAAATATAACACTCAACTAAAGCACTATCAGTGTAAACTCGAAACAAAAAAAAGTGAGAACAGGTGTTCCGGAAGGATAAGATAGTCTTGCTCTGTTTACAGCACCCGTCACTCCGTCAGTGGCCCAATCCAGTATTAATGTCAAATCCGGGAAGACATGAATCAAGCTGAAAATGTCTGCTCTCATTTGTGAAACCGACATTTCACATCTATATATGATGTCGTGGTAACGGACATGGAATGTCTGATGGATGAAAGTATCAACGGCTGAACATATCCCTGACTTAACAGTTTCTGTGACAGTGCTTTCTCTTTTGACAAAGCCACTGTATGAACTGCTCAAATGGGAAGTTAAAATTATCACATTTTTCATAGTATACAGCCTAGAGTTCATGAATGTATAACTAAAGGTAAAGGCATGACGTGTCAAAAGTACACATTTTTAGCTCACCTCACGAAGTGACGGGGGCTTATGTGATACCCCTAGCGTCCGCGTCGGCGTCCGGTTAGGAAGAATGGTTATGGTCCATTCCTGCTTACTGACATGCCCCACATTAACTATATTGGTATGCCTGGTGCACTTTGGGATGACGACTGGAATTTATGCTTCGGATGCTGTCTCTAACCTACATTTTACGCATGAGCGACTTGGTTAGGTAGAATGGTTAAAGTCCATTCCCGCTTACTGGCATGGCCCACATCAACCATATTGGTATGTATGCTTCATTTTGGGATGAAAACAACAATGCATGCTTCAGGTGCTGTCTCTGACCTATATTTTACGCATGAGCGACTTGGTTAGGTAGAATGGTTAAAGTCCATTACTGATAACTGACATGGCCCACATCAACCATATTGGTATGAAAGATGCATTTTGGAATGACAACAACAATGCATGCTTCAGATGCTGTCTCTGACCTACATTATACGCATGAGCGACCTGGTTAGGTAGAATGGTTAAAGTCCATTCCCGCTTACTGACCATATTGGTATGCATGATGCATTTTGGGATGACAACAACAATGCATGCTTCGGATGCTGTCTCTGACCTACATTTTACACATGAGCGACTTGGTTAGGTAGAATGGTTAAAGTCCATTCCTGCTTACTGACATGGCCCACATCAACCATATTGGTATGCATGATGCATTTTGGGATGACAACAACAATGCATGCTTCAGATGCTGTCTCTGACATACATTTTACACATGAGCAACTTGGTTAGGTAGAATGGTTAAAGTTCATTCCCGCGTACTGACATGTCCCTAAGCAACCATATTGGTATGTATGATGCAATCTGGGATGCCAACAACAATGAATACTTCAGATGCGGACTGTAAACTACAATTTATGCATGACTGAATCTGTTAAAAAGAATGATTATAGTCCATTCCTGTTTACTGACATGTGCAACGTGTGACAATGCTGTGCAACGAGCTGTGGCTGCTTTCTATGTTTAAAATGATAACAAAATACCAAAGTTACTGTTAATCTAGCCCCTGCATATGAACATTTCGAAAACTTATTTCTCTTCAGTGCAGATCAAATCAAAACATTTTGAAATCCGTATACTGAAGTATGTGTAAAAGCTGATAGAGAACAAATTGCAAAAAGGATTAAATAGTTAAGCCAATATCAGATAAGGACAGAGCTATGCGAGACGGAGATACTCCTTAGTTATGTTCAAAATGTACCAAAGCTGCCAATGAGGAAATATCAAATCTTCAGAAGTCGACACCAAAGCATGGACATTACTTAGTTTTATCACCAAGCCAACGTTTCAAAATTGGAAAGTTCGCTGCTGAAAATGGCACTCCTAAAACTTTTTGTGAGTTCGGAAAATTATCTGAAACTACAGTACGGCAATTGAAAGGACAATATCTATCTAACAGAATTTCCCGATGAAGCAGATGTGAATGAGTTACCGGTAAAAAAACGTGGAAGGCCGTTGATGCTCGGACACGAACTTGACAATAAAGTACAAACTTTTGTGAATCGACTCATTCAACATAAATATAACCTAAACAAAATTTTATTTCAGGTCTTCTTGCTGGTTCCCTCAGCGGTGATGCATTGCCCCTCCAGGTAATTTACCAGGGCAAAACAGATGTATGCCACCCAAAATTTAAATTTCCAAAAGATTGGGAAATTACACATGGTCCGAATCATTGGTCTAATTCTGAAACTATGGATTCGTATGTAACAAAAGTTCTTGGTTCCATATTCACATGATGTCATTGACAGGATGGATCTAAAACTTGGGCAAAAAACACTCTTGATCTTTGATGTGTTCCGTGCACAGATTACAGAACAATTTCGGGAGAAGTTGAAATCAAAAAATTTTGTGTATGCGACTATTCCTCCATGTTGTACTGACAAACTGCAGCCTATGGATTTATCTGTCAACGAAGTTGTGAAGGATTCTATGAAAAATTACTTTCAACATTGGTATAGTGATCATAAAAAATGATTCGTCAAAATCTGATGAAAATTGATCTAAGTCTCACTGCAATGAAACCATTATCAGCGAAATGGCTTGTACAGACTCATAAATATTTGTGCCGAAATCCAGACTTCATTAAAAACGGTTTCAAAGAGGCTGGTATTACTGAGGTAGTCCATAAAGTGACAGATAGGTGTTAATTTTCCTGTACCAAACTGATTGTGTTTNAAGTTTTAAACATTAATAAATACCGGTAGATTTTAAAGTTTTTAGTGCAACTGACATTTTAAAGGGCATTTATAAATAGATTTCCAAGTTTTTAGTGCAATTGACAATTTTAAAACATATCTTATATTTTAAAGATGTTCAAAGTTTTAATCAGTAATAAATAAAATATTTTATTTTAATATCTTTATTTACAATGAAATATAAACTTGATTAAAAACAAAATACAAACAAAAATAGCATCTGAAATAGCATAGAAAGTACATGAAATTAAAACAAATATATGCTGTGCAGTAAATATAAAACAATTTAACAAATGAGCAACAAATTACTTGTTGTTATTTTGGTGGCAAAAATTTTAAAAACACCAAAATAAAAAGCACCAAAATAAAACCTGCTAAAAAATAGGAAAACCACCAAAATTTCCATCCGCCAAAATAACCCGATATACGGTATTGCAAGTTTTTAAATAAAATAGCTTTTCTGCCCAGCACCGAGGTACTGGCTACTGGGTTGGTGAATTCCCTCGGGGGCTGACAGTCTACCAACAGAGGCATCAGCCCAGTTGTAATAAATAACAAAATATCGAAGTTAATGATTTGAGTTTTGTGTCAATGATGCTGAACGTGCAAATTCGGGTGATTAAAATAATTTAGTAATTTCTCCCGCTCCTAGTAAATCACTAACCATATCACTGGTAATACTTAAATCATTGGCACATTTCTATCTTCTGTACAATATATATATATATATAAATATATATATATACTATTTTTATAACCAGACTATAAGCTTGTATCGTGAAAGGAATATGATAACCCAGATCTATTTTCTATATACTGTTTACCATTTGGGATAAAACATTGTGCTACAAAAGAAAAACATTTTAATTGTTGACAATATAATTTTGTATAGTACTTATGGCACTGATCAATTTATCTTATGTAATTATCTTTACGTCCTGTTAAGTTGATATTTGTAGAAATTCTATGACAAACAAAATGGCATTTATACTAGATGAATCCATAGTTGTGTATGTAAACGATCTACCTTCAATAAGAAAAACGTTGTGTTTGATAGAACTTGAGAATCGACAGGTTTCGTTGTTATTGTTCTTTCCGAGGTGATTCCTTATGCGATGAAGTTTATAATACATTAGACTTTATAAAGCACTAGCAGTTGGAACCCCTACAAAACCTTGGGTATAATCGGGTGTTCCGGAAGGATAAGCGTGAGGCACTCGACAAACTGCAAGTGAAAAGTCCGGTTTTGTCAAAGTCTGTGATAGTCAGTGTTAGTCAGTCCGGCAATTAACTGTGGATCTAGCCGAAGATATCTTTTTTCATTTGTGAAATATAACTATTGATAACTTTACTGGAATTAAAGTTTACAATTGCCTAACACCTCCCAGTTCAAGAAATACATGTTGACAATTCAGAACCACAAACTGACCCGACTCTTTGTAGTTCCCAGTATTGTTGCCGTAGTTGTCTTTTGACGTGTCATATACCCTAGAATGTGTATAAGAATGTCCAAAGATTTTNTTTTAAATTATAACAAATTATGTAAGATTGATTTCTTGTTCTAGTTTTTCGTTTAATGCAAAATGTATTTGTAAAATTACAAAATACCGAAGTTACTGTTAATTTATTATCTGCATATGCGCATTTCGACAACTGATGTCTCATCAGTGCAGATTAAACCAAATCATTTGGAAATCCATTAACCGAAAAATGTTAAAGCTGATAGAGAATCTATAACCGAAATGATCTAAATAGAAAAGCCAAAATTCAGCTAAGGACAGAGCTATGCATGAGGGAGATACTCCTTAGTTTTAAACAAAATTTTGCAGAAATTTAGATATTGCAAGTTTGAATACAATCGGTTTTCGGGTCAGCACCGAAATAAATTAAGAACAAGGACACCTTGTGAAATTCTTATTAAATGGGTTAAATTCTAAATGACAACAGAAAAAGTGATAAGTATAAAATATTACTGAATTTCGAACATTTACATCTAATGAACAATCAGAACCATATGCAAACGAAATATTTAGCTTACCTGATC